>VOCT01087318.1:0-35005 GCA_007922175.1 Pelusios castaneus | reverse complement strand
CCCTTTTATAATGTTCAACTACCAGATGATTTGATAAATAATCAGAACAGATACTGTGGGAAATGATTTTAACTAAAGGAAGAGAGATGCTAAAAAGAGGTAGTTGACATTTTTCAGTAGATCCCCAGTCATGAGTCCGTAATTAGTGCATGTCTGTGGCTGCAATATCCCCAGGTGAAGAATATTTAGATCCAGTGCTTTTCTATGCCAGCAGGTGTCATGTGCTTACCTGATGATGAGGGAATGTAGTCTGTCACTGACTTAATTATTATTAGGTTTTTTTTGCCTGTTGGTAGGTGAGAATCACCTTTGGCTGCTATTGGTCTTGCTTCAGAGATTTGTCTCAATTTTTCACTCTAATATGTCAGCATAAATTTAGTTATAAATAAGTTTATCTAATGTCATTTCTATCTGCCACTTACTTTTTTTATTTTAAAGAATTCTGTTTCCTCAGGCCATATGCCAAGGCTTCAGTGAACCACTCCCTGTGGTGTTGCCTCGCATTTGCTGTCTTGTCTGCTGCAGAATTAGTTTCTTTTCAGGTCACTATTTTTTCCATGTTTTGTCTGGGCTTTACCAATTGTTCTCTTCTGCTGTCAGGCTATGATGCTCCCAAATGCAGCCAGAAGATGTCTGTGGCTGCTGAGTGTATTGCCTCAGGGAAGATGAAGGTTCTGCTGAATTCCAAAGGGGTAGCCATGGTAGGCTGTAGATCTTTGATGATGTGATGAAGAGGTTTGGCTTGGGGGTTGTAGGTGGTGACCAGTGGCGTTCTGTTGTTGTTTTTCATGGGCTTCTGGTCACTGGTCACCACCTACAACCCCCAAGCCAAACCTCTTCATCACATCATCAAAGATCTACAGCCTATTTTACAAGATGATCCCTCACTCTCTCAAGCCTTAGGAGACAGACCTCTCCTTGCTTTCAGACAGCCCCCTAATCTTAAAAGGATACTTACCAGCAACTACAGATCACAGAGCAGAAACACTAAAGCAGGAACACAGCCCTGCAGCAGACCACGCTGCCAACTTTGCCCTCATATCTACACTGATGACACCATCACAGGGCCTAATCATGCCACCTACTCCATCAAGGGTTCGTTCACCTGCTCATCCACCAATGTGATTTATGCCATCATGTGCCGGAAATGCCCCTCTGCCTTATATATTGGACAGACAGGACAGTCTCTGCGCCAAAGAATCAATGGACACAAATCTGACATCAGAAATTGCAACACTACAAAACCAATAGGGGAACACTTCAATCTCCCTGCTCACTCCCTTGACGACTTGTTAATAGCTGTGTTGAAACAGATGAATAACAAATCACAGCTTCAAAGAGAGACTGCAGAACTCGAACTTATATGCAAATTTGACTCAGTTGTCTTGGGGTTAAACAGGGACTATGGATTTTTCTCACATTACAACAAGTGATTTGACCTCCCCCTCCTCTATGTGCTGTTCCCCAGTGTTTTGAATCCTAACACCTATTTTGATTTGCTGTTACAGCCTGACCTGATGCTATGGCATACACTCCCCTGCATTTAATTTCCTACCACTCTGTAACTTTCCTATCTTCAAAGCGTCTGACGAAGTGGGATTTTCTCTCACGAAAGCTCATGCGATAAATAAATCTGTTAGTCCTTAAAAGTGCCACAGGACTCTGTTGTCGTTCTGCTGAAGAATGTCACATGCTTCCGCACCTAAGTGCTGTAAATGTGAGTGCACGTTTGAACACAGCCTTTCTTTTTCTTTCTGTTGTTTCAAAGGTGCAACCTTTGATTTTAAAATTCAACTTCCGGTTTAAGGTTTTTAACTGAGAAATCTAACCTCCAGTTGTCCTGTTAAGAATTAAATATAAAGACTACACATAATGCAAGCCTACATCCAGAAGAAAATCCAGGAAAATAATTATTAAAATTAATTAATAATTGTTTTTTATTTCCTAATGAAGTCATAATACCTCAGGCGAGTGGGGAAGGAGGACACCGGGAGAAATTGCAAGGAGAAGATGCGACAGGAGGGAGAATCGACAGGGCAAAGTAGGGCAATTGGCCCGGTATCTTAGGTTCCTGTACACAAATGCGAGGAGCCTGGGAAACAAGCAGGAAGAATTGGTAGTACTGGCACAGACAAAGAACTATGATATAATTGGAATAACAGAAAAGTGGTGAGATAACTTGCATGACTGGAGCACTGTCATGGTTGGATATAAATTGTTCAGGAAGGACAGGCAGGGAAGAAGGGGGGGAGGAGTAGCGCTATATGTAAAAGAGCTGTATGACTGCTCGGAGCTCCAATATGAAAGTGGAAACAAGCTGGTTGAAGGTCTGTGAGTTAAGTTTAGGGGAGAATGCAACAAGGGGGATGTTGTGGTGGGTGTCTGCTACAGACCGCCAGACCAGAAAGAGGAGGTGGATGAGGCATTCTATGGACAACTAACACAAGTTTCCAGATCATCGCAGGCCCTGGTTCTTATGGGGGACTTCAATTATCCTAACCTTTGCTGGGAAGATAATACAGCAGTGCACAGGCAATCCAAGAAGTTTTTGGAGAATATTGAGGACAACTTCCTAGTACAAATGCTGGAGGAACCAACTAGGGGCTTTGCACCTCTAGACCTATTGCTCACAAACAGAGAAGAATTGATCGGGGAAGTAGAAGTAAAAGCTGGGCAGCAGCAACCGTGAGATGGTAGAGTTCAGGATCCTGATCAATGGGAGGAAGGAAAGAAGCAAAACACACACCCTGGACTTCAGAAAAGCATATTTTGGCTCCCTTCGGGAGTTCACGGGCAGGATCCCTTGGGAGGCTGATCTGAAGGGGGAAAGTGTCCAAGACAGCTGGCTGTATTTTAAAGAAACCCTGTTAAAGGCACAGGAAGATAACATTCCGATGTGCAGAAAGAACAGCAAATGTGGATGGTAACCAGCATGGCTTAGCAGGGAACTCTGCGGTGAGCTGAAACATAAAAGGGAAGCATACAAGAAGTGGAAGCTTGGACAGATGACGAGGTAGGAGTATAAAGATATTGCTCGGGACTGCAGGGATAAAATCAGAAAGGCCAAAGGACAATTGGAGTTGCAGCTAGCAAGTGATGTGAAGGATAACAGAAAGGGGTTCTATAAGTATATCAGCAACAAGAAAAGGATCAGAGGTGGTGTAGGTCCCTTACTGAATGGGGCAGGCATCCTCGTGGAGGATGATGCGGAAAAGGCTGAAGTACTCAATGCTTTTTTTACTTCAGTCTTCACAGGGCAGGCCAGCTCCCAGGCTACTACACGGGGTAATGCGGAATGGAGAAAAGAGCGGCCCTCAGTGATGGAAAGTCAGGTTAGGGAACACTTAAAGAAATTGGATGTGCACAAGTCCATGGGGCCGGATGAACTGCATCTGAGGGTACTGAGGGAGTTAGCGGAAGTGATTGCAGAGCCACTGGCCATTATCTTTGAGAACTTTTGGCAAACGGGGGAGATCCTGGAGAACTGGAAAAAGGCAAATATAGTACCTATCTTTAAGAAAAGGAAAAAGGAGGATCTGGGGAACTACAGACCGGTCAGCTTCACCTCAGTCCCTGGGAAAATCATGGAGCAGGTCCTCAAGGAATCCATCCTGAAACACTTGGAGGAAAATAGAGTGATCAGGAACAGTCAACATGGATTCACCAAGGGCAAATCGTGCCTGACCAAACTGATTTCCTTCTATGATGAGATGACTGGATTTGTGGATGCGGGAAGAGTCGTTGACTCTAGCAAGGCTTTTGAGACAGTTTCCCACAGCATTCTCGTCGGCAAGTTAAGGAAATATGGGTTGGACCGTAAGGTGGACCGTAAGGTGGATCGAAAACTGGCTAGATCAATGGGCTCAGTGGGTAGGAATCAATGGCTCAATGTCTGGTTGGCAACCGGTAACGAGTGGAGTGCCCCAGGGGTCGGTCCTGGGGCCGGTTCTATTCAATATCTTCATTAATGATCTTGATGATGGAATAGAATGCATGCTTAGTAAGTTTGTGGATGACACCAAGTTGGGGGGAATGGTAGATACTCTGGAGGGCAGAGACAGGATCCAGGGAGACTTGGACAAATTGGAACACTAGGCCAAAAGAAACCTCATGAGGTTCAACAAAGACAAGTGCAAAGTCCTGCACTTAGGATGGATAAATCTCATGCACTGCTAGAGGCTGGGGACCGATCGGCTAAGTAGCAGCGCTGTAGAAAAGGACCTGGGGGTTATGGTGGACGGGAAGATGAATATGAGCCAACAGTGTGCCCTTGTTGCCAAAAAGGCCAATGGCATATTAGGCTGCATCAGTAGGAGTATTGCCAGCAGATCGCGGAATGTGATAATTCCCCTCTATTTGACGCTGGTCAGCCTGCATCTGGAATACTGTATCCAGTTTTGGGCTCCCCACTACAGAAAGGATGTGGACAAATTAGAAAGAGTCCAGCGGAGGGCAACAAAAATGATTAGGGGGCTGGGGCACATGACTTATGAGGAGAGACTGAAGGAACTCGGCTTATTTAGTCTACAGAAGAGAAGACTGAGGGGAGATTTGATAGCAACCTTCAACTACTTGAAGGGTTGCTCTAAAGAGGAGGGAGCTAGGCTGTTCTCAATGGTAACAGAGGACAGAATAAGGAGCAATAGTCTCAAATTACAGCTGGGGAGGTCAAGATTGGATATTAGGAAAAACTTTCTCACTAGGAGGGTGGTGAAGCATTGGAATGGGCCAGCTAGGGAGGTGGTAGAATCTCCATCTTTGGAGATTTTTTAAGGCCCGGTGAGACAAAACCCTGGCTGGGGTGATTTAGTGGGAGTGGTCCTGCTTTTTAGCAGGGAGTTGGACTAGATGACCTCGTGAGGTCCCTTCCAATCCTATTATTCTAGGATTCTATGAAAAATACTTTATGTTTTTGAATGTCATTTGCTGGTTCCCCATCTGTTAACTAATCTTATGTAGACAGACCTCATTCATTTTGTAGAGGATTCCAGGAAGGAGTCCCAGGTGTTGATCCAGCTTCTGATTTCACTGACACCTGTGCAGTGGGTCAGACTGTGTTCCAGCCTGTTTCTTGTTACTCTCTCTACTGTTAATGATATTGTTACTTGCTGTTTTCTCAATTGAATCAATATTTTTATTAACAGCTGTCTTTTCCATAAATGACATTCTTGGAGCTTTCCAAGACCATGTTTGTTTCAAGACATTCATATTCTCTAACAATGTTTTCTTTGAAGATAAGGAAAATTGCTCAGCCTTGGTTCTTAGTTCCACATTATAATGGATATCTTCTAAAAATAAGAGTTATCAGTGATTTAGTTTTCTTTATGAGATTCATAGAAAACAGAGTTAGGGAGTTCTGGATAACCCAGGGCCTGAAAAATGCACTCCTCTGGGGGAGTGGGAAGCTCACCCTTGATGAGTGAAGGGATCCTGTAGCTCTCTGCATTCCACTTGGGTCCCTAGGCACTGGCTCCCTTCTGCAGCCTCTGGCTCCAGAGCATACAGACCTAAGCAGAGCATTTTGCTATGTCTTACTATAGAAAAGGGGAGGGGAACACTGATTTCCCATCCCCTTTGAATACAGCAAGGAGCCTGCACCGGTCTTTTAGGCCCCCAGAATCATGCTCTGTGTGGGTCCTTAGGCAGCAACTCCCTCTACAGCCAGCAAGAGGGAAACTGTGGGCCACTTTCAAAGTCCTGGTGGGTCACTTTTGTCCCCTATGCCACAGGTTGAGAACCAGTGGTCTAGTACTTATACAGCTGTAAAGATAATCTTCCAAATATGAGCTAACTGACAGCCATTGAACAGTCTTCTTCCTGAATCTGCAGGCGGACAGCTTCTCTGCATCTAATACTTAGCAAGCAATAGCAGCATGAAATTGGCAAGACTTTATTCATTTTCACTCGTGCTGTGAAAACTGTAGGTAGCAATGAAACTTTTAATTTTATGGTATTGAGTGTACATAGGCACTAAGATTATACATGGGTGGGGGAAAGGCAGGGAAGTATGTGAAAACTGGAGGATGAAGGTAGAATAGCAGAGACCTCTTCCAACTCTATTTACCATTCCATCCTCGAAGCAGTCAGCAAGCTGGTATATAGGAGTAGAGCCCCTTATGCTTACAATTGCCAAGAGGTTTTATGAGAGAAGAAACCTGTCAGAAATCCGTCCCTTCTTGTTTAAACTTTGAAACTCTGGGTAGGAGAAAGTACTGGAGGTGTGCAGTGTTCTAATCTATAAATAGGGACAACAACATCTTTGTATTGGGTATGTTGATAGACATGATTTTATAGTATTTACAAGGGGTTTTCAGTGTCCTGAATGGAAAGTGTGATGTAAGTTCAGATACAATATCTCTTAGAAAATTACTCATAATACATTTATTTCTAACTAAATGGAAACTGAAAAATAGAAAATAATTCAAGAGCTCTAAGTACTTTTAATCTTCTCAGAACTGTCACATGGACAGGTTTTTTCCCCCCGTCCTGCAATTTAATAGCATCAAGGCCAGTTTCCTAGAGATGGGAGTAACTATTTCTATGTGAAGAAATGAACAGAGCACTGAGAATGTGTATGAAAAATAAATGGTTAGGGACATCTGCCCCGTATCTGTGTTGCTAGCAGGAGAGACTGTGCTATTACCTTGAACCTGCTACATGATTTCCCTATTATTTTCTTCACTAAATACATTTGCAACTGAATAGCAATTCTGCAATGAGAATGAAAATTGGCCATGCAGTTGAGGCTTTTTAATTTTAATCATCATATTCAGAAAGTCCAAGATTGATTCCCTAAATAACTGGCCAGGAAGCATGATATGGACAAAAAATCTGCCCTTCCCACCATAGTCAACACTACTTGCTGCACAGTTGGTGTAGATTCACTTTGGAAAGGGCGCTTCAGCGAAATGGTTGGAGTAGCAAACACTGAGCAGATACACACCAGAACACCTGAGGGACCCAAGGTGCAGTGAATCTCTGTTTTTACTTCCCCTTAGCCATGTGTGTTGACTTGTCACATAAGAGGTTTACAATGAGCAGGGCTCCATGCTGTGGAATGGGTACATTGCATCCATTCAGCCCTTCACATCCAGTCCTCTGCTTTCATGAAATGTAAGCATGAAATAAAAGGGCTGGATTTGTCTCTCACAGCATAAAATTAGACCATATTTTCTCCTACATTAAGCCACTCGGGAGAGGAAACAAAGATGGCAGTCAGGGATCCAGTTATTGATGGCAGGTTCTCACCAATATGAAGTCCCAGAACCAACCCAGCATTAATGGAGGGTAGGTATTGACAACAGCCCCAAGAAACCATCCACATATTGAGAACTGGCAACATGCCATGGTATTGCAGTCACTCTCCTTCTTAGATCTATCATAACCTCTCCCATCCTTGGCATGACATGTATGCCCGGGAAGGTGGAGGGTGGCATAGGAGCTAGTTAGGAAGCTTTGCCAACTTTACATCAGCTGAGGGAATGGTCAGCTGACTACAAACAGGCCACATCCAGCTGCTGGATGGGCCTTTAATGGCATACAGGGAGTAGATCAGGGAAGAAAATCTTGCTGCTAATGTACAGCACTGCTGTCCTAATGGGAAGTAAAACTTGTGAAGGCTTTTGTTTTTAAAACAATACCAAACTGTGTTCCCCGGTAGCTGATGTTTTTTTCACTTAGCAAAATTTTTGCAAGAGAGTCATTACAATTGTTAACTTTTTAAAAAAAAATAATTGCCCTATAGATATTAATTTCCTTATTTTTTCCAAATTTTGAAGAATTCAGCAGCAGCACATTTACTTGTAAGAAAACTTTCTGGGGAGAGAAGGTTATTTCTTTTTTGTGCGGCTGGGAGGAAAAAACTGGATGGAAGTGGCAGAGAAGACAGTTCATATTATACAGTATGTACTAAAAAAGACAAACTTCATGAAAGATCCAGAGTTAGGTTAGCAGTTTCAGAATGCAAATCAGCAAGCATTTACCCAAAGCCCGTTGACGTAAAGGGGAGTCTTCAAAGGCTTTGAATCTGCCCATAGAAGGGGAAGATAACAAACAACAGGCTATTGAGAATCGTGGATGGTACTTCTTCTATCATCTAATCATCACATCATGCCTAAACAGAAAGAGTAAATGTTAGCTCTTATGCAAGACATAAATCAGCCAGAATAAAACATAATGCTGTAACAGGTTGAATTTTATTCAGCCTTCTGAGTAGAAAGTGAAATGTGTGTGCATTTGAAGGCAGAGATCAATACAGAAGTGCAGTTCTTTATATTCTTCAGCAATATATTCCAGGACAAGATTTTTAAAATAAAGTCCAGGTGGTGTCATGTTCACAAACAGGGAAGTTGTATGCAAACCATAAAACTCTCCTTCTGCAAGGCTATAACAAAACACTAATTCATTTCTTAGAATCCAGATCCTTAGTATATAAGAACCCAAAACAGAAAGAGAGAAAGCAGGGTGCTTCCTAAGCCAGAAAGGCGCTACTTTACCTTACCTTTCCTAAAATGGCTCTTTCCACACTAACAGGATGCTCCCATATGAACCCTTAGCCTACAAGTAGGACAATGAAAATCCATACAGTTTTCCCATACATCACATAAACCATTTTTCATCTATTATCCTTCTTTCCCACTATTCTGACATGGGCTGAAAACCACCCTGATCAGGTCTATGTCCCTCTCTTAATAGAAGTCAGAGACCCTAACTTCCACACAGTCCAAAAATCCATCTTTATCCTACCTGCAGACTGTAGAATACTTCATGCAGTTAAACAAGGACTTTACGTCCCTTTTCCCATGGCTGAAAAGAAGTGAAATAATGTGCTTAGTAGCCTCCACTTGACTCCATTACTTCAGAGCAGCTACCAAGTTTTTTAATATAACCAGAGGAAATTGAAATCAGCGCTCAGCCTGTCTAGCGGCTTTGCACCTTTCTAGTGGAATATGGACAATGATACAGCAGCAGAGTTTGAGCTGATGTAGGTAACTTCATTGTAAATTTCTCAGCTGACACCCTCCCCCCCCCCCGCCCCCCACACAGCATATCTCTTGCTGACATTCTTATATTCAGGGACATGCCCTCCAACTGATGAAGCCTGACACCTTTCAGGGTGGTGGATCATTGGCATTGGGACTTATTGAGCAACTTTCCACTGCATCAATTGCCACGCAGCCAGCAGTGTAAATCTGTTTTGATGCACATCATCAATGTTTGAATTCTGTGAATAAGAAACTTTATAATTTCTGGATAAATTGGGGGTTTAACTCTTAACTCCATGCAAACATATAATATTTTTAAAGTTTCTTAATGGAGGAACTGTGGACATTATAAATATTACGCAAAGGTATAATGCCTATTTAATAAGTTGGCAAATATGTGCTATCAGTCAGTGTTTAGACCCTGTGGCAAGGACCATGTTGTATAGATGTGTAGGGTAAGGAGATTATAGCCTGTAATAGAGAATTGACTAAGAGTTCATTTTAGGGTTGCAAAAGTAACTGCAGATTTTCTGAGTTTCTAACATTCAGGGTGCTACTTGTAAGTATATTCTCTATTTTCACTGTTTTAAGACAATCTCAGTTTTAACTCTTTTTTTGCTTTGAATTCTTCCTGCTCATATAATTTTGCTTCTAATTTTAGTTGAGTCTTGCTTCATTTGAGTTTGTAATATTCAGCAGAACCACTGACAATTGCTGAAAACCATTCTCGTAGAGCTCAGAATGTCACTAAAGCCTCAAAAATGGTTCTCCTGGGGATTATGAACTTGTACATGGCATGAATAAAATTATATTTGAGGTCTTGGAAAAATCCTAAATTTTGCCAGCCTAGTCTCCTGGATCATGTCCTTGCCAAGAGTCCATATTTCATGCTTCATTCAGGTTATTAGCTCCACAATATAGATCACAATGCTTACTGAAACCACTGGCACGGGCTTCAGAGGGTTTATTGTGATTTTTTAAAAAAATCTCACAGTGCAAAAATCATGGCCTACAGCAAGAAACTCTGAAGAGGCTGCTTTCTGATTGACATTATCCAGTGTAAGTAGAAAGTGAGCCCCACGGTGAACTGCATGAATGTTCCCAAAGAAATATTTGTGACGTTCCAATAAAAAATATGGTTACTTAGGATTCATTTTAAATAGTTTTAAAATCCAAGTATATTGGAGGAAAGAAAGTACTTTTTCACACAACACACAGTCAACCTGTGAAACTTTGCCAGGCATTGTTGTGAAGATCAAAGCTATAAAAAGGGTTAAAAAGAAAACTAGATAAGTTCATAGAGAATGGGTCCATCAATTGCTATTAGCTAGGATGTGTGGAGTTGCAACACCATGCCCTGAGAGTCCCTCATCTCTGTTTGCCAGTGGCTGGAAATAGATGATACAAGATGGATCACCTGATGATTTCCTCTTCTGGCTACTTCCTCTGAAGCAACTAGCATTGGCCACTATCAGAAGACAGGATACTGGGCTGGATAGACCATTGATCTGACCTGAATGGCTGTTCTTAGAAAAATAATGGAGTAGTGGTTAGGGCACTGCCGTGGATCTTGAGGGACCTATGTTTAATTCCCTGCTCTATCAGAGAATTCATGTGTAAGCTCAGATCCACAAAGCTATTTATATGCCTAAATTCCATTTTTAGGTGGCACTGCCATCACTAAGTTCCTGTTTAGCAGCCACCTTAATCCTGCAAGTGCTCAGACTCATTCCGTACTTGAGCTTTGTAGTAATAGTTTCCTAAGTGATTATGTTCCTTTCTCTGAGCATATGCGCTGCTACCTCCATTTTGGTGTCCGGGCTGCTCCTCTATCTAAGTTGTGTACAAAACCTGATCCAGTAGGTGTGCTTAGAGGCGTCTTAACCTCACACACATTGGGGAGAAAAAGCTCCATTATGACCTTTATCCTAGTTTCTAAGGCTATGTCTACACTTGTAAAGTTAAGTCGACTTTGTTAAGTTGACTTAACAAGGCCGACTTTAAGTCAACTTAACAGAGTGGCTACATTTTAAGTCAACTTAAATTGACCTTGTTAAGTTGACTTAACAGTAGACATTGCCGTCCACACTGGCTTTAAGTCAATTAAATAAGGTCGACTTAGCGCTATTCCCTGTTCACACTGGTTTTAAGTCTTAAGACTTAAGAAGTCGACTTAAGGCTTAAGTTGACCTTCAGAGTTGGTGTTATTGTCGACTTAAGGAAGTGCTTAAGTTGACTTAATAAAAGCCCAGTGTGGACACGGCTTTGTGTAGGTCGACTTAAGCGTCCTTAAGTTGACCTAATTGCCAGTGTAGACACACCCTAAGGTACTCACATGGGGTGTGGAAGAGTCCCAGTTCAAATTCCACTGCAGCCTGCTAAGGAGAAGCAACTGGAACAGCAATCTGACATTTCTCAGGGGAGTGACCTAACCGGTAGGCTATGGGATAGTCTTATGGGGGGGGCTCTCAATCTTTTCTATTGAGTCAGTGGAAATGGAGACGATTTGAGTGGCTTTTTTAAGCTTAAATTGATAGTGTAAATGAAAGAAGAATGCAACTTATAGATTTTAAATTGCACTTTTATAATACGGTTCACATCTTTTCCTAAATAAGGGAATAATCAAAAATATAATCATTAATTAATTTTAAATTGGACATTAACAAGACATTTTAAAGACATCTGAACATATTGCATGTAGAGAAACAAATGGCAACACCATTATAAATCCTAACAATGAACAATATAAGTGATCATTCATAATAACTCAACTCCTCTTTTCTTTCTGGTACAATGTGCTGTTCAGGAGTAAATGTATATGTATCATATGGTTGCTTATCTGTTATTCCCACTATTCAGTGCAGGTGGTTGAACAGCAGCATTCACTGGAGAAAAGGAGGCTCCAGACTGTCAGATACTTGAGGTAGTCCTACAAATTCTGCATTACAGGACAATGTTTCTTAGAGAGAGTGAGCTGACATACCACTGGAACTTGTATAAAATGAAAGTAAACATGCCATTTCACTATCTATTCAAGTTTGTATGTGTTTAAAAACTCACTGTCAGTCGTATCTCAATTTCCATCATTTTCCAGTGTATTAAAGAGTATTACAAATAATAGAGCTTAATCCTCAGGTCTGCCTTAGCAGAAGGATCATCAGAACATGCCAGCACTCTGGCCATTTCTCTTTTGTGCTGGGCCAGTTACACTACATTTCTGACCACCTCTGGTGAATTGTCTCAGCACACTAGCCTGGAAAGGGTTAAGAGGGTCCTTGGAGAGGCTGTGCAATAGGTAACCAATAAGAAGGGCCTGTATGTCAGCCAGTCAGGGCCCTGGAGGCTGGTACAAAGAGGAGCTGCAGTGCAGAGCAAGAGGAATGACTCCTAGGACCTTGAGGTGGGAGGATTGTCGGCACCCTGGACAGAGCAGTAGCTGGCTACAGGGACTCAGCAGAGCCGGACGTAGCTGAAGCAAGGGCAGAGAAAATACTGGAAGTGGCTCAGGGAAATCCACTCAGGAATTGGGGGGGATACAGAGAGAAGCTGCCACACATGGGGTCCCTACTCACCTCCCCCGACCGCCATTGGAATAGTGGCAGGACTGTGTTGATCACAGGGGTAAGTGGCTAGAATGGACTGCAGAATCTCCCAGAAGGCGGGAACATGGACTGTGACTCAGTTGGAGGGCTGAGCCACGAGAGGGAGGATCCAGCAGAGACAGGATGTAGGGTGAGATGCTGCACAGAAATGCATCTGCCCAACTAAGAGCTGATTGCCCAATAGCCCACAAGGAAGTGCCAAGGCGGTGACTCCAACCAGGTTACATCACCACTTTATAAATTTAACACATCTACAAAACTATCTGGCAATCACTCATTCAATGCAGGCCAATAAGCTTCTTGCCATCTAGGGCAGGGCAGGGCAGCCCTCAATCCCATCCCTTTCCAAGGCTTTAAATTGGGCTGAGTATCATTGCTGGGCTCCTAAGCCCACTCTTCATATAGGGTTTGAAGGGCTGAGGAAAGGGGGCTGTTGCATCATTGCACTAGATATTGGGACCCTCAGTCTCATTCTCCACCTTTGGATTAGAGGATGCCCTCCCCTCATCCTATTTAATTTGATTAGGAAACAAGGTCCCTTGTAGAAGTACCCATGCTGTGCATCTGGCAAGTTGCAACAACAGGAAAAATTTCTGAACTAAGTTACCCAGTGGGTTCCTAGGCTGCTGTAAGTAAGGTTAAAAACAAAGAAGATCACATTATCTAGGCCAACCTGACAGTGAGGGAAAAAATTATTTCCAATTTCCCCCAAAAAAATTTCAGTAGCAGCACAATGCTGCAATATATTACCTTTTTGATTCATTTTGTTGAAAGACATTAATAGAAATGTTAGATTCTAACCATTTCACCGCCACTCCAGCTCAGTCTGTCCCCTTATTACTAATAATTATATCTAATTTTCCCCTAAAAGATAGTAAATTAATCATTTTGAAAGTTTTTGTGAGTCCATCTAAAATTAACAACTTCACCCAAAACACATTATAAATAAAAAGGCAACAAAGAGTTATATACTGGTATATACAAATTTTAAATGAAGTAAGTAAATCAATAACCTCTGTTTCCTTTTTTATTGTGCCCTAATTAATAAATCCAGATTGGCAGGAAATATGATCCAGTCCACATTTTACAGTATTTCCTACCACATATACTATCTGTAATAGACACACACACACTAGAGCATCCTTGTCCCATTTTCTTATTTATAATTTGTAATAAGATTTTTACATTAGAGACTGAACCTGCTGTGAGGACTGTTATCTCAAAGGAACCATCCTGCTGTAAAATGTTTCCTCAACTCTGTTCCAGATTAACAGTACTCTGTCAGCCATTTGATTTAATAACAATGAATGAACCATTTTCTGACAATTTTTTACATCCTCTTTCTACTTCAGGGCTTACATGGATTGCAGAAAGAATCCAAGCCTAGTAGCAGCTGGCCACTTTTATGAGACGCAGAATAAGGTCTTATGAACACCATCTTTGAATATAAAATCCACTTTACTTACCATAAATCTTACATATCCTGAATAAGCTAATTAACATCACCAAAACAGTGCGTGATGACAAAGATGTGGAAAAAAATCAGCTATTTGCTGAATCTTTGTTTATAAGACCTAATAATAATCCAAAATGTGGGCAAGTGTGTTTTTATCACTTCAAAATGCAAACATTTGCATTTGTTTTGAGTTGTCTTGAATGGTAGATACAAATTTTTTTTTCTGATGTTCAGTTAGCCATTTTAGTCCTTGACACTTGTTGCAAATGTTCTGGCAGCTCAGCACAACTTAATCGTCTAAGTACAGGAGGCTCTGTATAGACAAGTATTGTAAAAGCCATATGGAAAGTGTGTGTGTGTGTGAGTACATATATAGGCGCAAGAGAACACAGCAGACCAAACAAAGTGAGGTGGAGTTTCTGCAGTTTCCGCTGCCCTTCCCCCCCCCCCCCCCCCAGCACAGGTTAAAACCTCCATGCCTTGAATTTGATCTATCCCAGTCAACAGAGGCTTTATGTGGCTTGCTGAAAAGTGAAGGATCCATTTCACACCATCATTGTGCACTGTTTAAATGTCTCCGGAAAACTGCACTGGGCCTACTTCTGTGCAGCATGCTCCTTTTCATGTGACTTCTCCTTCTGCGACTTGCAGCTGACACAAAAACATCTGTATAACATCTGTTTTTGTAGTACCGCAGAATATGTACCTTCCAGACACAGCCTATTTAGATAGGTTGAGAGAATTATTGGGGCATTGGTCTTTGCACTGTACAGCATTCTAATATCCTGAAATTCAGTCTAAGATCTCTGCATTGGGCTACATATTTATAAGACACACTTGCACCTTGCTGTCACCACTTTATTTAGTTCATAACAATTGTTCGTTGTTGTCAATTCTTGCAATTTTTTTTTCTCAAAGCCTCAGCTCCTGGAATAGTGTGATTACATGAGAATTTCACATCTCATTTTAAAAACCAAGTTTTTAGCTCATGTCGTGGAGAAAAGCCTGATTAAATGTTTGTCAGGCTTGATTTTTATTTTCTTATTGTCTTTTTATTTTTTATGAAGAAAGATATAGAGTTTGAGGCCAACCTCATTACAATTCAGCTATAACAGTCCAATGCAGTCTTTCTGTGCTGATTTCAATTTGTGACCCTGGTTACCTATTTCTTGTAGAATCTCAGCACAGGAATTCTTTACTGTGTCTGGAGATTTACTACCAGTAACATTTGTGTGACTTACACAGCTAAGTTCTATTGGAAATTCACAACCCCTATCCCCCTCAACATCCAAATACTTTCATAGCATCTATCCTTTCTATTCCCTTTACAACTCTACATATCTTTTTGCCTCCCAGTGTTTTCTTTTCCAAAGAAAGAGGCCTATTTTCATTAGCCTTTCTGCTTAATTTTCGTTCATTCTGTTTCCTTCCACTGTCCCTTCTCCATTTTTGTAATATCAATTTTATATCAAGGTGACCCTAACTGAGCACATTATAATAGTGGTGTTATAGGACTACCAGGCTTCACATTTATTATCCACTAGCAATTTTTCTTTGAAAATTCTTCTTGCCACCAGAAGAACAATTGTACTACATAAGATATATATCCAAACATATATAGATGTTATTCTCAAGGCAATTTTTTTTTGATTCCTTGGTTTATAACACATCATCATTGAAGTGTGAGGAGTTAGGTGAAATTTAATTGTGCAAAATTTAAAAGATACAAATCGCTAAGGGAAGAGGAGACTATGTTAAATCCATTACATTTTCAAGAGCATCTGATGCTGACATTAAAAAGGCTCCAGAGGCAATAGTGCTCAGCCTATGATGAAGTTTTGCAGAATCAGTTTTGTACAGTCTCCTCATAAACTGGAATGAGAGAGAGAAAGACTGTGAATGTAATATGGGAATCAAAAGTTCAAGTGTCATTACAACAGAGAGCATTTCTTTGCCCCACTTGTGTGCATACATGCACACATGCACATATATAAACACACACATGTACTTTTAAGTGACCTGTGAAACATATTTATCTGAAGTTTAATTTACAGGCCGAAGTGAGTCTAAACCATTCAAAAAGGATGACAGACCTGCTGTGTGTCCCAACTGGTACCCAGATTAGTCAAGTAAGTAGCTGATCAGTGAAGACTACCCCCCACTCCCCAGATGAGGTAGATTTTGTATGACCCTACAGTCACCATTACAATGGCAACCCTATGTCCTATGTAAAGCAGCTGTACTATGAGAAGATGAGGTTAGGAGAGAGGTTCTTGGATGCCATGGTGAAGAGTGGGGAATAAATGACTAGATAGGTTAGGTTAGAAAAGAGAAACAGCTCTTTAGCAAGAGAATGCAGTATTGCTTAGGACTTTGTCATGAGGAATGTCATAATATAGTAAAGTGAAAGTATAGTATGAACGGATGTATTTAGAACAAGCAGAAAACCAAATCCTTCCAAACATTACATCCATATTTACCCTTACTTGTGTATTGTCGTTCAATTTTTAACAAGACTGGGAGTTGCAGGCCCTAAATAACTACCAAACGCAACAACATATAGTTGACTTAAACACAACAATATGTACTTGACTTAAGCCCAAATCCAGCAAAGCATTTAAGCACATGCTTAAACTTAAACCCATATTTAATTGTAAGCATGTGAGTTGTGAGTAGTTCCACTGACTTCATTAGGGCAACTCGCATGCTTATAGTTAAACACAAGCTTTAAGCACGTGCTTAACATTAATGCTTTGCTGGATCACAAGCCTAATCCATTGAAATGCCCGCGTTCTGTTAAACAATGGCCACACAAACAAATGGAATAGTCATTCATTAAAAATTAAAGCAAACAAGACAAATAAGAAATTTAATCAGGAATACCTGAACTGCCTTTAGCAAGAATGAGAAGAAATAAATCATGAACTAATCATGAACTTTGTAGTTTCCAGTCTTTTCAAGCATAGTCCTAATTGTTTGCATAGCACTATAAATGGTTACCCACTGCTATCTAGTTGGAAATTGGGCCAAACAAGTAGAATGTTCCAGCCTCCACAGCTTTTGATTCTGTTCTCCCTGTCTTTCTTATTGGTTCATCCCATGGCTTTTGCTTACATTCAGTCCCTCTTTCATGTTGCTCCTAACACTTGGCAATCCTCCTAACTTTAATGTGAAAGCTCACCAGTCACTCTGCTCAAATCCATCCTTAAAAGACCTCCATCCACCAGGACTGCATTATACTTGCTGAGGCCCAGGAGAGAAACTGAGGAATGGGGCCCCACCCCACCTCCGTTACCTGCTCTCCCATTGGATTTCTGCAATACTTCTGAAACTGAAGCCCAGGCCTCACTAGCAAGGGCTGAAACCTAAGCCCCGTCACGTGGGGGCCCCTGTAGAAATAGTCTTTATATACACATAAATTATCCCTGATCAGTTTCTGCTAATATATGAGCTGCTTTTCTTCAAACGTTTGTACATACTTTCCAAACGTTTCAGGGCCAAATGTTCACCTTACATGAGGAATGCTACTGCCAGCCTGTTGGGACTGCTCACCTAAGTAAGAGGGACAGAACTCCTACCTCCTTTTACACCCAACTTTTACTTCCCTGTGCTTCTGCAAAAGAAGGGGAGCAACCCAGTCACTGACGTCTCCGTACTCGTACTACATGTCTGCATAAAATTTCAGAAATAAAAAAGCAACTGTCATTTACAAAACCCTTCAAAATGTAATGAACGTAAATTACACCCTTTTATCTCTCTGATTTCACTCTATAGTCTTTTGCTCTTACCTGGGATCTTCACGTGATAGTAATTAGAAATTATGTAGATTCACTTTATCATTCATCAGATGTGACATTGGGATCATCAATCCAATTTAACTTTAATAATGCCTCATGTTGTAAAACTGTTTGTTCTTGTATATCACATACACAGTAGATGCGATTTGCTCCTTTAATGATGAATTCAGTCTGCATTAAGATTTGAAAAATTTGCTTTAAGTCTAAGAGAAAAGAAATGTCATTCCCTCTTCTATTTGAAATCTGCTCTCAAGTACATTAATCTAACTCTTCTCAAAACAAAGAAAGAATCCTATAGCACTTTTAAAGACTAACAAATGTATTTATCACATGAGCTTTCATGGGAGAAATCCCACTTTATCAGACTTGAAAATGGAAAATTTACAGTATGGGAGGGTAAAAACTGCAGTGGAGTGTAATTCACAGGAGCAGGTCAGACTATTTCAGCAAATCAAACAAGTTGTTTTGATTCAAGCAGTGTGGAACAACATATAAGAAGGTGAGGAGGTTGAGAGAGATGAAAAATCACTGTTTGTAATGAGAAAGTCAGCCCATATCTCTATTCAAATCCAAGTTAATTGCGTTACATTTGCATATGAATTCTTTGAAGCTTTGATTTAAAGTTAACCTGTTTAAGTACTATAATGGTCACTCTGAAACACATGACTGTTACAGTACTTAAAGAGGTTAACTTCAAATCAAAGCTTCACAGAGAAACTACAACGTTAGAATTCATATGCAAATTTGACACTAACAACTTTTTTAAATACAACTAAAGGATCTATGTATTCACATAGAGATATTGTGGTAGAAAGTACATGTAGATCAAAATATTGAAAAATTAAACCTTTTCAGTAACTAGTAACTTTTCTAAAGTTGCTAGAAGAATAATTTTTATCAGAAGCAATTTAGGGGTATATCCTAAAGAGCAACTAATCTGCACAGAGTGAAGGGCAGGGATTATATATACAATGTGGCTCTAATCCTGCTGCAGTTCTATGATGAGCTGGTCTCCCTATGTCAGGTTAGAACAAGTGAAGAGTCCCCTACAATGTATAGTGGTTTTAAACAACCCCAAGGAGCTGAGAACGTGACCAGCTATGTCCCCTTTTTGATGAAATGATAAGACATTTTGGGCCTATCATAAGAGTGACTGCACTTGTTATGAGTCAGATGAGGGTCACACTTAAACTAGGACAATCATCCCTGTGCTGGTTAAGCCTGCTCTAGGACCAAACTATGCTGCATCACAATGCAGATATCAGAAGATCAGGCCCATGATGTTCACTTGGTCAGTAGCACTAAAACCAATGGATTATCAATTACTAGGGTTCTAGTATGAATTGTTTCTAAAATAACTTTATTAAAAGGTGTGTTTTACTTAAAAAAAAATGTCTGCAGTGGCAATCAACCCACATTATAGCTTTCTCCTTCACATAAGGTATGAAGATTTCACCTTTCAGTTTGCAGATAAATTACATGTAAACCCGTGGAATGCAACATTCTCTGCAGTTCTGCTTACAGATATTTTATTTTTTTTTAAGATTACTGTTGAATTGTCATTCTGGTTCTCATGCTGGCTGCTGGAGGAGCACTTTTCCCCTCTGCAAGGCTGCTGTTACTATAACACTCAAATCAACTCCCAGTTCAGCCTCTAAGCTAGTGTTGTACCAGGGCTTTACATGTAAATTGTCTAGTGATCATGCTTCTCTCTGAAGTAATAAAAATATGAGGTTACATTCAAAAGAAAATCTGCAGCATAATTTCTCTACAGGTTAAGGGCACAAAGATCTTCCTCTAAATTCTGTTTCATTCTTTCCACCTTGTTTTTCTCTGTGGATTTTGCATTCTGAGCCTTTTGTTTTGTTATCACAACAGATATGAAATAGCCTATACTTGGGAGAAAAGAAGGCAAGGTATCTTTCTCTGCCATAAATAACCAATAACTAAATATAAATTTGTGAAATATTGATAAGAGGCAAAATATACAAGAGTTTTTTCTATTTATTTGGATTACAATTGTATCTCTTTCCAGAATAAGCATTCTCTTTGTGGACACACTGTCTAATTAATAATGGTCGATCTACTTTGTGTTGTAACATATGATTCTCACTGCCCCAAACTGAATACAATCAGGTAGGATAGATAACCCTCTTGAAATATTATTATAGCCATATGTAACAAAGAAACCTTAAGAAAATCACATAGCAAAGGTTAGGGGGAAAGGGAGGGTTTTCTTCTGTTACAGTGTGAAGTAATGATCCTTTTCTTGTTTCTAAATTAAAACCAACCATAAATCAATATAAGTTTAGTGTTACATATTACATTGTCAAATGGAAAATATTAATTTAGTGCATGAATGCAAACCCATACTTGTTTGAGTTACCTTTATTCAGTCAATTTAACTTTCTTATCTTTAGTAAAGACAACCTATGTGAACAAAGGTTTGAAAGGAGAAGCAATGGCTAATTGCTGACATATATGACAGGTAATGAGTCAGATCCTTAGCTAGCTTAGTTTACTTGAAAACAACATTATCATATGTTTGTATTGTGTTTTTAGTTTTATCATGAATCATAATTGATATATTTATAATGCATATATTTATATTTATAATTTATAATAATTTTGTATAAACATATATATTCATAATTGTTATATTTTCATTTAAATTGCCAAAATGGAATAGGAGGACACCTGGCAATTTTTAATTATGGAAGTGGATATAAAATACAATTACACTTTTCTTCTTGCAGGGCTGCCAGGTGATCTATCAGTGGATGGACCTTGTGGTCAAAGATATAACAGGCTACTTGCAGCTTTTTGCAGTGTCTTTATTGGGATTGTTTTTATTAGAGTTATATTGAGTGCCTCTAGTGAGTCAGGGCCTGGGGAAGTTTATGCCACCTGTCACCGCCTCTTAACAGCTTTGATCTTGCATGCAGTGGTTGGAATATTATTGTTCCATTTTTCAGTTTCAGCCTCCAGTGGTTTAACACAGTTACTGACACTTTTTTTCACAATATGAGCTGATAGAGACAAGCATTTTGAAGAGAGCCCTAAGGCTAACAATAATATTTATATCTTCTGCTGTTCTGGGAAAAAGCAGAACCAATGAAGCACATGAAGGAGCTGGTCTGTTTTCTTGTGATCATTAATGTTTGAGTTCATTCTGTGTGAGGTGTTCTGTGGAACACTGGATGTAAAAATCAAAGGAAATAATATATTTCTTATTCAAATATATTACCTATAAGATTCCAGTTTTCCTTGTATTCCAAAATGTATTTCTTGTAGGGCGTTGCTTAATTTAAAAAAATATTTTATGTAGTGGTGCGCAATGCATGAGGAATCTCTGTGCATTGACCATACTAGATTGATGTTGAATGACTAGCACATGGCAAATGTAGAAGAAACATAAAGCCTGGTCTAAAATACAGAAGCTGAAATCTTTCAGTCTGTACGTCCTCCAGCTGGATGCAAATGTTGACTCTGTGGAATGTTGATGTTTCCCTGCATTGGTTCCACATAAATCTCATCATTCATTATCTCTCACCCTTTGATGACTCACCAGCCAGTCTTCGTACGCTGTCTGGGGTGCTGAGACTCCACTGTATCCCATGCTTCAGGCAGTGCCTTGAGAGTATCATTTCTCATAATGTTTACAAAGCACTGAGATTTTTGGATAAAAGGTAATACAGAACTTCAAGTATTATTGTTACAACACAATGTACTACATTTGTTGATCATCGGAGGTGCTTTGAGTTTAAATGAACTGAAGAACTTTCCACCTTTTGTCTTGAACTAATGTCTTGATACTGACTTTGTGAATTTGGCGACAGAGTTATTGTTATGTCACAAAAACTGGATTACAGTTTCACTGAAGAATCTGCCAGAAAGAGGGAATGGCTTATTATGATGAGATATTAAGATCCTTGCTATGGAGACAGTGGTTAGAGTGTAAGTACAGGAGTTCTGTACCTCTTTAGAAGGTGGGATCCCAGGCAGTCCCCTTGCAAGCCATTTGAATTTATCCTGGTGGTGAATGGCCCTTGAAGGCCAAAACACAATGAAGGATCAGTGTGACCCAGCTACACTTCCATTCCACCAAACATACCCCTTTTCTTGCTACACTGGCATCAAGGAGAAAAGTCATGGTGGATACCCTATAATGGCTTTGTGTCTCTGGGGGATCATATATATATGCTGGGGTCATCCTCACAATTTCAGTTAACAGGAACCACATCATGGCAGCACTGTACTGCAACAGGACTGGTACTCTGGCCCAAAGACAACACAAGTATTTTGAACAACAACAGTGAAATTCAGCCCTATGCAGAGGACCAGCACCAGGTCAATGCACCACTTGAGCCCCACTTCACTACTTAAATGGAGCTTAAATGGTGTGTAAAAACTTAAATGAATTTCACCCTTTGACTACGCACCATTTAAGAAGACGAATGGAAATTACAGGTCACATTAATTGTCCCCTTTCTGAGTTTATCACAATGTAAAAATTATGCTAAATATTATTTATATTTAAAGTATAAATGATTAATTAATTCTTAACAAGGCTTCTATTTTTGCGGGCCCAAACTCGTGCTTCCAGTTTTGAGCCAACATTTTAGATCCCATCAGCTCTAAAGTTCCGAACTTGCAAGCTTACCTCTATGCTTGCAATTTGTACATTCCAAAACTGAGTCTGAAAACCTGACTCGAAAAATATTTCTGAAGACTCCAAATAAGGAAAAGAGTTCTCAATTTTCAGACTATACAGCTTTTGTAAAAATCTAGCCTACAGGTCTAGCTCTTTTTAGATAGCAGGCAAGAGCCATATTGGTTTTTTAACGCCAGTGTGAACTGAGCATAGGAACTTCAAAATTATATATGTGACAAGCAAAAGAGGGAAGTGAGTCTGTCAGGGAGAGTTCTTAGGACATGTCTACACTAAAAACTTAAATAAATTGACTTACAGATCACTACAGTAATTACTACACTGGTTCCTGACCACACTGCCCTTCTGTCAAAGGTGTGTATCCTTGCCAAGAGCAATTCCAATAACTTAAAAAGGGCAGTGTGAGGGGTTGAGAGCCTGGGCTCTATGTGCAGATCTTTGCCTTGCAGGCAGGACTGTGAAAACAAAAATAAAATCAAAGGGAAATATTGCTCCATGCATCCATGATGGGAATAGCAGAAAACACTCATTTCAATTAGAGTTATAACAAATAGGTGATGTAGATTTCTTTTTAAAATACTATTCACAATTTTAAGATTGAAAAAAGCCACAAAACACCCTGAAAAAATCTGATTATAAATTAATCTCAGATTAATCTAATGAAGGCACAATTAATAGAGAATGATATATAAAGAAACTACCCATCCAAACCCATCTAGGATCTGTCACAGAGAAAGGATGGCAGAGTGTCTAAAGCTTAGACAAGAAATCATGAGAGAGAGGCTGTATTTTTAGCAAATCTGAGCTAGCTACAGAACTATGCACAGTGGCATGGGCAAGTCATTCAGGTGTATATCCACAGTCCTGAGTAGTACTTTACTTGGGAAGCTAGCCTGTGCTGCCATGGCTATAGTCCTGTTGTTTATTTGAGCTTGCTTTGCTCTAGCTATAATCTCAAAGCTAGCCTGGCATGGCGACACAAGCTGCAATCAAGCTGGCTGAGGTTAGACATACCCTCTGTCTTGCTGTTACCCAGCTGTCAAATGAGGATAATACCTAATAGCATTTTAATGAGGTTTAATTAATTAATATTTGCAATGTGCTTTGATATCCTTGGGTGAGAGGTGCTATTCAATGGCTCCATCCAAAGTCTGCTGTAGTAAATGAAAACACTTCAATAGGTTTCAGTGGGCTTTGGTTCAAGCTCTGAGACAGCGGAGTGTGGTATAAGAACAGAGAGAAAAAGATGTGATATAATTGGATATTAATTAATTTACTACATTTATTAATTTAGTTTGTTGCTTTCTCCAAAGTCAAGTCAGAGTCTAGCTGCGGTTTCAGAGGAACTATGTGTGCAAACCCAATGATAAACGTCTCCCTGTTCCTGCTTACTCTTCCCAAAGTCAGAACTATCTTGTTATGCCACACAAGCTCCTTATAAAAGTTTCTATTGTTTCCCTGCGCTTTTGGTTCCTCTGATTAAAAACAAGCTCTCTGATGGATGAGGTTCTGTGTGGGGATGAAATATTTATCAAATTTCTCCATTACTATTTTATGATAATTTTCATATTGTTCACTTTCATATAAGAAGGATTTAACTATGTGCTCTAGTAGCTTCCATAGAGTATATAAGGGAGTTTACCTGTATTTTCCCTGCCCTCCTCACACAGCTGCTGAGTGATTCTGTAATGGGGAAAGAACTATTTTGAGTCCAGCTAATCCCCAGGATAGATGAAATCAAAAATCTCAAGTGGCAGTCAACATATCACAGTCATTTAGCTGTCAACTTTTTCTTGTTTTCTTCACTCTCTCCCCCGCTCTCATATTCCTTCTTATTACTTTTTTTATGCAATGTTCACTGCCGAAATCATGTAGAGTAAAGCCAAGCTATCCCTCTGGAGTTAAGTCTGGTCTTTTTAAAAACTGGAAACAAACGGTTTACAAGGGAGTACCAGCTTCCATCCCTTTTATATGTGAGCCTGTGTTTGTGGGTTCAATGAAGCTACTATGTGTATAGGCAAAATTTTTCACACATGGCCTCTGATTTCAGGTCCCCAATTTGAGATACCTAAGTTTAATTAGAAGAGAAACTAATTATCCTACTGCTCCCATTGAGTTCTCTTGGTGTTGCTAATATTCAGCACTTCTGTAAATAAGGCCCTAGGTGGCTTGAACTGGGCATTCCAAAATCTAATTTTGGCTCACGTCCCCCACATAAATTTATTAATAATATTTGAATTACAGAAGTAAACACATTAAATGATGGTTCTTGTCTTTGTCTCTATTGGAAGATCTTCAATACAAGACTAAACATGTAGGTGTAATAATCGGAGATGTAACAGAAGGGATGATGAGAGTAAGGGTAATAAGAATGTGAAGTCTTATACTAACCATGTGTTGATGCCCCTGGCTGTGTCTGGGGTTGCGCACTGGGTAACTCGAGGGGGTGGAACGCCACAGTGTCGATGAATCCCCTTCGCTCCAGACTCGGACACAGCTGGGACATAATTGGCGCCCAACAACAGCCCCATATAAGGATGTTCCCCGGTTGCAGGAACTGATAACCTGTTCCTCATAACGAAATAACAGTACCAGTCTCAGCCGGTCTCCGCTTGCAATTATAACACAACCTTGAAATCTAGTTTCTCAACCAAAGAGGAGGGGGGTGGGATCTTTTCACATACACAGCAAAAGAAAACTATATAAGAGTTACTGTAACTGAGTGGGGGGTGCATGATTTGAGACGTGCCTGTCTCCGTGTGCCTGCTTGAGATCTCAAATAAATCTTAGTGTGCTTCTCTGCCCTGGTGTGATTATTGGTGCTGTGCACTCCGGGCAACAAACCCACTGTTGCTTGCCCCTGCCTGTCTTCAGGCGTCCACCTGCAACACATGTGTCATAGTGGATTTCAAGAGTGATTGTTTCTTGCAATATTTCTTCTTATTACATCATGTAGCACTGTGAATTTAAGTACCGACTGGCTGCCGGACTGCATTTAGCGCCAGGCAACCCAGGTGGGTGCTGGGCTCAGGGTGCTAGTTTTGTTGATAGCGGAAAAAGGGAAGATAAAATGTTTGTTTTAGGTATTCCATATGTGGACCCATTTTTCACTAACTTACTAGAATATTCTAGATCTTTGTAGAATCATGTGGAACTGTCCTGACTTTCTGAGAACTACATTTTCCTTGAACCTTCTAGAATGTTTTCAGCCATGGGTATATCATGGATGAGGCATCACCAATTATTCAGTGAGATATAAGAATGAGCTGAAGTGAAGTAAGAGCATGAGAGGTTTGAGAAGCTTCCCCGGGAGAAGGCTAGCTCCCCATCCTGCCTTTTCCACCATAGGGCCCCACTCACACTCTGCTCCATCTCCCTCACAACCGTTCTGCCTCTCCTTTCCCCCAGGAACTGGGGCGAGGAGGCACACAGTTGGGACTGCAGGGAGGAAATGAACCAGTCTGGCAAGCAGTAGCAGCAAGGAGGGAGTCAGGGACACCAGGAACAGTGATTAGGGTGGAGGAGGAAGGCTCACAGCGGAGAGATCAGGGAGAAGAGGAACACCAAGCAGGAAGAGAAGCAGCAGTGAGGAGGGAGGAGTAGAGACACATGGAGCAGTAGTGGAGGTGGAGAGAAGGCACATGGGAGGGAGCAGAAAGGAGATGAGGAAGAAACCAGAAAAGCAGAGCACTGAGACAGCAACAAGTCACATCCACATTGAAATTGGGGCTGGCAGTGGGCAGGCTAAGAGCAGATTCTGTAGTAGACAACAGCCCGAGCCCAGGAGCCAGTGACAGTCATGGGCAGAGGGAAGTGAATTTGAGAGGAGAATGCTGGAAGTCTCACACTGGGTGTATGGAGTGCTGAACTTTATATGCTCCATGCAGGTTCCCTGGCAGCTGAGAAGGCAGTATCTGCTCCTTAGCTTCCTGGATTACCTCAGTTACTCCCTGGGAAGAAGTCCAATCAAGGACCCAAGAAACTGAATAGCAGATACTACCAGGTGCTGGGGAACCTGCATGGAGCATAAAAATTTTTGTCTTCCCAGCAGGGAGGGTGGAGAAAGAGGCAGAGCCACCTTGGCCCCATGCTTTTGGTAGCATGGTGGCAGCAGCTCTTAGGTAAGGCTCAGCCTTCCCCTGCCTTTAATACGGGTGGCCCATGAGTAAGAGGCAAGCTGCAATACTGCAAATCTTGTTTTATTTTGTAATTGTGAAAGTGCATTTGTTTTAAGACTTAAGAGTGTAAGTAGCAACTAATAAAGGACATATTTAATCAGACAGCAAAGATGTCTATCAACCCCCCATCTACACAACAATACTGTTACTTCTTTTGCCATGTCTGCCACGTAACGTTTGATGAACTTTCTATGACGGTAGAACATGTTTTACACAAACATGAAGAGAAGAGATAATGGTGTCGAGGCAAGGATCCTTGCACTCAACTCAAGAGTTTTCTTCATGCCTTGTGTCTTCTATCCTCTCATTTGGTTGTGTCAGATGCAAAATCACTTTTTTTAGATTCAGTATGTCTCTCCAGAGTACTGCAAAGGATATATATCCTGATGCAGTCAAGTAAAGCCTAGGCTGGAATCCAACACAAGGTGCAAAGTCTGGCAAACCAGATCACTGACTTCAAATTTCTGGTCTAAATTGTGATTTGGCATGATACCCTGTTCCAAGTAAACATTGTAAGCAAGGTATTACAAACTCATTTGATGGACTTTGCAACTGCTACTACTTCGGTGAGAAGCTGCCTTGATTTCATTGTGACCTATAGAAACAACAGACAACATCACTGCTGCCAAAAAAATGGTGGAAAACTTAAAGAGTCTAACTTGTATTCAAAGAAACTCATTCATCAGAAGAAGAGAGTTTGGTTACAAGGGCAGAAATGAGATGACTGGAAGCTCAGAATTAAAATTCAAGAGGGAATATTTTTGTTCACTCATTGACACTGCTCAAGTGTCCATTGAAGGTTGGTTTGGACAAATGAAGGACCATGAAAAGACAAGGGTTTTTTTTGTACGACTTTAGTAAATTTCCAGTGGACAGGAAAGCACACTTGAACAATTGTATAAACCTTTGACAGATGCTGACACATGGGGAATGTTCGGATGTCAGTGATAAAGACCTCTGTGTCAAATTGGACAATATCCATCACATTTTGCCACACAGCAAGCACTCTCTACTCTAAGTTGTCCAGTTCATTCATGATATAGAGCTGAAGGACACTTTTTCCCTAATGTATAGATAATTTTGAGGATTCTGTTCACACAGCTGGTCACAGCTAGTGAGCACAGCTTTTCGAAACTCATGCTCATTAAAATATATCTTCAGTTAATGATGGCTGAGGAGAGACTGAGAAAACTTGTTATTTTATCGCTTGAAAATGTCTTTGGCCAGTCTTTGAATCTCTCTGATGCTGTATTTCAATTTTCAAGACCAAAAGTGAGAAAAGCGACTTTTTTGAACTAAAGGGACTAGCGTTCTAAGCCGCCTACTGTAACATTATTTAATATTGGGCCACCCAATGATGTTGATATACAGAGCCCTGTGCAGGTATAAATATGTGGATCTGTATCCGATCTACACCTGCAAGAAATGGCCTGAAGATATCTGCAGCAGCTATACACGGATTTGCAGGGCTCTATTGATATATTTCAGTTATTTTTAAAATTAACATGTTTCTATAAGCTTAGAGGAAACTATTTTTATTTGCTTACACATAGCATGAATAAATATAGATTTACAGGTTCTAGCATGCAAATTTATCATTTTACATGACAAGGCTAAATCATGCATGCAAATTGTGCATCAAAGTCATGAAATGGGCTACAGAGGCAATAAAAATGAGGGATTCAAAGTTTAACAAATGGTGTGAGGGTTGGTGGGAACTGAAGATGCTCTTTGTCTGATACATCATTTAGTCTAGGGCCAGCCCTGCTGGCTTCTATCTGAAACTTAGCACTAGTTTTTGCCTGCACCCTCCCTCTACCTCCAAAGATTACTTGCAGTGCTCAGATCCCTTCTGTGTCCATGATGCCAGAGAGTATATATCAGCTTTTCAGTGTACTCATCATCTCCCAGATACTCTTAACTGCCATTTTTTTTCAAAAATAGTGGCTTTTGTCACATCAATGCTAGACAAGTGTAATAAAAAGGATTTGTCACTTACTTAGTTTTGAATAAAGGCAATGTTACTGGAAAGGAGAAAAATAAACTAATTTTCTTTAAATAATTATTTTAATGATTGTTAATCTATTTCATAGCTCCCGTTGATCATTTAAACTTTTGATTGTAATTCTCTACACACCTGTCTCTTGGTGGCACAGAGCAGCAGAGGCAATATCAGATGAGCAGGGAAAGTTCGAGAGGACACAAGTTAAAGAAGACCCAAGTTAAATACAGGAAATACCATGACCTGTGGTTTTCTAATCCCTAGATCTAACTTGGATTTTTTTTTTTTTAAAAAAAAGGACAGATACACAGGAAAAACACCTGAAACAAACAAAAAGAAAATGATCTTCTTTCTTTTTTTTCAGAGTTATTCTGTGTCTATGCTTCCTCAGCATATAGTAAAGTGCCCAGGCTATCCACAGATGTGCTTTCTATTGTTTGCTAAAATAGTCCATTTTATAATAAATAGTTTTAGCTCATACACAAACCAATATTGAAGTTTTGTGGAATATATCAACAAAGTGTAATTGTCAAAACAGAAAAGTCATTTTGGCATGACTTTGGTTCTGTGATTTTAGGTCTTTCTCAAAGTTCAGTGGTAATAACCCATAAGTCTTAATTCTTTTACAGGCTTTCTCCTGTAGATATGATATGTTGATTGCATTATCACAAAAAGTTGTTGAGAGATCTGCATCAGGAATTACATCCTATTTGTGCATCAACAGCAGTGAAAAGTAATCTCAAATACTTAGCCTGTTATATAGTGCACTTCATTCAAGACTTTCAGAGTGCTTTACAAAGAATAATTAATCAAGCCTCTCAGTACTACTATGAATTAGGTATTATCCCCATTTTACAAATAGGGAAATTGAGGAAAATGTGACTCACTGAAATGACATAAGTCAGTCAGAGAACTGGAAACAGACAACAGGAATGCTACCTAATGTCTACTCAGATCAGAGGAGTTCTGTTTCCATTCAGCAGAGGATATGGGTACATACGCATATGAGCCAGGATATTATAAGCACACCTGATTTTGAAGAAAGGCTCTGGAAGCAAAACATTATTTATTAGTTCTGCTTCAGAACACAAAGCATATGAAACTGGTTCTATAAGCCAATGAAGGGTTCAGAGGCTCATTTTGCTCAAAGTGCTGTGCTGGGGTCTTCATTACAATGTGCAAACACTCCAGAGGTATTTTTGGTTCCCAAACTACATTACATGGTATAAAAAGTAGGAAACTAAAGATAAACCATTTAAAAGTGATAATGATAATGAAAAAGGAGTGATTTTTCTTTTTGTTTTGTTTCAGTACTAAGCTGAGGAACACTAACAAGTCCTAAATTGGTATTTTCAAAATTAAGCACTTGTTTTCTGTCCATGTATGGGAAGTATTAGCCATCAGAACATCTCCTATTGATGCTAGCACCAATATGGATACAACAAGCATTTGGTACGAAAGAAAATGGTAGTTAACTGTTTTCGCTGCAGCAGTGCTGATGTGCACTGAAAATTATTTAGTGCCTGCTTCTGCTGTAAGTCATTTGAATGGCAAAGTAATAAATAATGTGTATGAGAAGTACATTAACTCTGAGTGGCACTGCTACTCTGGAGACTGGTACATAATAAATAAAAGATTCTTCTCTTTTTTAGTAGCATGTATTCTTGCATTTAGACTCTCATATTGAGCAATGGAAAGCAACAGCAGAGGATGGGTGCATGATGTCACATTGGTATAGTACTTTACATGAGCAATAATGACAAACTGTTATAAAGTAGTTCTAGAGGGGTAGCCATGTTAGTCTAGTTCAGCAAAACAAACAAGAAGTCCTGTGGCACTTTAAAAGATTAACAAATTTATTTATCTCATGAGCTTTCATGGCTATCCTTAAAAAGGTTTGTTCTAGGTTAAGACTTCAAAGAGAGATTTCAGAGTTAGAATTCATATGCAAATCTAATATTATCAACTTGGGTTTAAATAGAGATATTTCTTGCCTTTCTCATTATAAACAGTGATTATCACCTGTCTCATACTCCCCTCAGTTTGAATCAATATAACCTGTTTCTTTTGCTGAAGCCATCTGATCTGATCCTGTGATTACTTACTTCGCTGCATTTATCCCCCCATCCTATACTTTTTTCCATTTTCAAGCATCTGACGAAGTGGGATTTTCTCCCACAAAAGCTCATAGGATAAATAAATGTGTTAGTCTTTAAAAGTGCCACAGGACTCCTTGTTTGTTTTGCTGTGAAATATTATCCTTACAATAAACATAAAATAATTGTTTTGCTTTTTTTTAAACCTAACTTGTGAGTAAACTGTGCATTTGCTTTTATTATTCTTTTGAAATGCAGATACCCTTAAACAACACATTGTAAAAGGTACTTTAGATTCTGTAAACAAGGATGGAAAGCTCCATTAGATGTGATATTAGAAATGTATGAGCTATATAAGACATCTGCTGCCTGAAACTATCCATATGGAGAATAGTAGGGAAATGATTTACCTGCAGGTTAACTTGCAGGTAACAATACCAATTTTACACCCAGACAAAAAAGGTCCACCTGTTCCAAGTCTCATTTGATGTTTGGTTACACTGAGTAATGTAATATATCACATGGAACAATATAATCAGACACAAAAGGATGAAATAAACTGAATCCTGTATGCCAAGAAATTAAAGAAACAAGTCAGTATACATCTCCTCCTTCCTTTTCCTATAGCAGACACTCTTATAACTTCTGGAAGAACTTCATTGAAGGTATGATGAGCAGACATATTGGCCAAAGACACAGTTTTCAAATACAGGTGCCCAAAATTAGATGCCAAAGTCCATATTTAGGTGCATAAATAAGAGGCCTGGTCTTTAGAAGTGTTGAGTGCAACCAGTATCTTCATGAGTGCTCGCCAGTCTTCTAAATCAGGTCACTTATTTAGGCACTTAAATGGGGATTTCAGAGCCTAACTTTAAGTTCCTTGAAGAAAATATTGGCCACTGTTATTGCTATCCTATTATGTATATAGCTCCCAGAGTGGTGCCAAGCATTTTGCAGAACAAATAAAGACCTGTTTCCTATTCTAGGATGCTTTTAATTTGATTTTTAGACATAGTCACAGATTTCATGGCCTGAAGGGACCACTGTGATCATCTAGTCTAACATCTTGTATATGACATGAGATAGAGAGTAAGATTAACTAACAGTAGGAATATTTGGTGAGAAAGCACAAGGTTTGGAGAGTAATAAGATAACACATGTGGGTATGTCTACATTGGAGCCTTAGGTCTACTTATGGAAGGGTAAGTAGACCTACAGACTCCTGCGTCCACAATGGACTTTTATTAAGTCGACTTAAGTGCTTCCTTAAGTCGACTTAATAACACCACCTTTTATGGTTGACTTAACGCTTAAGTTGACCTTATTAAGTCGAATTAAGCCTGTGTAGATGGGGAAAGCCCTTAAGTCGACCTAATTAGCCTCCAGGCCCCAGTGCAATGTGGGACAGCTACCCACAATGCACCACTCTTCCATCAACCTAGCACCTGCCAGTGTGGATGCAGGCAGTTGACAGGAGTTTTCAATGTGAAGTCTCTAAGTTGATTTAACAAGGTCGACTTTAAGTCGACTTAAAGTTGACCTTGTTAGGTCAACTTAACAGAGCCTCCAGTGTAGACATACCCACAGTTACTCTGTGGTGCACACAGATTTGATTGTTCTGTTAAAGTAAATGATATAACGATGGTTTGCCAACACAAGCGTATCGAACAGAAAAATACATGCTATTTTTATTTTGAAGGTGGTACTGCTGGGAATTATGTAAAAGTCCCTCTCCAGTGGTTAAAATTGCACAATGAGACATGAGCTGTGAGTTCAAATATCTCTACTTTGGCTATGCTAGTTCTACAGTGTGTACAATAGAGATTGAATTTGAAGTCTTATTCTAAGTGCTATTTAAATTTTTACACACCTATATAGTGATTCCTTTTTTCTGTGCGGTCTTCTCAAGAATATTGTGGTTCAGTTTTTAATTGTCTTTCTGCCATCCCAAAACGTTATCACACTAGGGCATATTGTCTTTTATATCATCCACCAACAGTTCAAGATTAATTAGCCTTTCACCAATTTTAAAGGTATCACATATATCCTGAAGGCAGAGTATTGTTTTTGGCAGCCTCTTCAATCACTTCAAATCCTGCTCCGTATAAAACTGTATAAATAATCTGCAAGCAAATGAGTATGTGCTCTATATAGCTACAGATACAAATGCTATGTTCTTTGCAGTTCCACATTCTTCCGTTTGTACCGATCTGAACATTTTACCAAGGATAATAAATATTCCTCAAACAATCCATAATCTTACAACAGAACTGGCATATTATTTATTAACATTCATTCAATGATTTTAGTGTATTATGTATTCTTTATTCTGCCTAGTTCAGAGTGATGAATACTTAGAATAGGATTGAAAGTCTTGCTTTTTTAATTCTGAGCAGTGAAGCGATATTTACCAAGAAAACATAGGAAAAACAGGTGTGAAGTGCTTTTAACAATGCTTTAGCAGTGTGTTAACTTCACCATGTCATATCAGCTACTGTTATAGAATCATAGAATAATAGGGATGGAAGGGACCTCACGAGATCTTCTAGTCCAACCCCCTGCTAAAAAGCAGGACCACTCCCACTAAATCACCCCAGCCAGGGTTTTGTCTAACTGGGCCTTAAAAATCTCCAAAGATGGTGATTCTACCACCTCCCTAGGTAGCCCATTCCAATGCTTCACCACCCTCCTAGTGAGAAAGTTTTTCCTAATATCCAGCCTTGACCTTCCCAGCTGTAATTTGAAACCATTGCTCCTTGTTCTGTCCTCTGTTACCATCGAGAACAGCCTAGTTCCCTCCTCTTTGGAGCACCCCTTCAAGTAGTTGAAGGTTGCTCTCAAATCTCCCCTCAGTCTTCTCTTCTGTAGACTAAATAAGCCTAGTTCCTTCAGTCTCTCCTCATAAGTCATGTGCCCCAGCCCTCTAATCCTTTTTGTTGCCCTCGGCTGGACTCTTCCTAATTTGTCCACATCCTTTCTGTAGTGGGGAGTCCAAAACTGGACACAGTATTCCAGATGCAGGCTGACCAGTGTCGAATAGAGGGGAATTATCACACCCCTCGATCTGCTGGCAATACTCCTACTGATGCAGCCTAATATGCCATTGGCCTTTTTGGAAACTATGGCACACTGTTGGCTCATATTCATCCTCCCGTCCACCATAACCCCCAGGTCCTTTTCTACAATGCTGCTACTTAGCCGATCGGTCCCCAGCCTGTAGCAGTGCATGGGATTTTTCTGTCCTAAGTGTAGGACTTTGCACTTGCCTTTGTTGAACCTCATGAGATTTCTTTCGGCCCAGTGTTCCAATTTGTCCAAGTCTCCCTGGTCCTGTCCCTGCCCTCCAGAGTATCTACTATTCCTCCCAGCTTAGTGTCATCCACGAACTTACTAAGCACGCAGTCTATTCCATCATCAAGATCATTAAATTTTTATAAATTGTGCTTAGCCTATTGTTACTATCTCCTGTACTATTTATGTGTGAGGTTTCACTCTCAAAACTGGGTGCCTGTGCAACAAAATGCTAGACGAAATTCAATGCTGATAAATGCAAAATAATGCATCCCAGAAAACATAATCTTAACTATACAGAGAAAATAGTAGGGTCCAAATTAGGTATTAGTAGTCACGAAAGAGATCTTGGAGTCATTGGCTAGGGCTACACTTGCTAAAATTAGTTTGAATTAGTTAGTTCGAACTAACTAATTCGAACTAATTTTAGTTAGTTTGTATTAGCTTAATTCGAACTAGCATGGCCACACTGGAATGTTAATTCGAAATAAGCAAGCACTTGCTTAGTTCGAATTAGTGATCCCCATTCATTTCAATGGCTGGTTAAGTCAAACTAAGCAATTAGTTCGAATTAACATGGCCACATTGGTTAATTCTTAGTTCGAATTAACCCCTTAGTTTGAATACTCTATTCAAACTTATTAGTTCGAATTAAGGAAGCCCTTAATTTGAACTAACTAAAGCCTAATGTAGCCATGGCTTTAGTTAGTTCGAAGTAAGCCTCCTTAATTCGAACTAACTTGCCAGTGTAGACATAGCCATTGTGAGTAGTTCTCTGAAAATATCTGCTCAGTGTGCAGCAGCAATAAAAAAAGAAACTGATAATGTTACTACCCATTAGGAAAGGGATAGATAATAAGATAGTAAATATCAAAATACCCAGTGCTTATTTTGTAAGAAGAAAGGTGCCAGTACTTGGCTACTGGG
>ML688571.1:7801-35088 GCA_007922175.1 Pelusios castaneus | reverse complement strand
CCACTGGGGAAGAGGCACCATAGGGGCAGTAAATGGGAGGCCTGCCTATGACTGTTGGTAAGGAAAACTTTGACATCTCAGAGAGGAGAAACATGCAGAGTGACCTGACCAGAGAGCCAAGAAATGAAAAAATAAGTGCCAGGAGATGCTGAGACTGAAAAAGAGAGTTTCAATAGGATGTGCATGCATCAAGTAGCGGAAAGGAGCCCTAGAGAAACCAGGAGGAGGTGCCATCTGTGATGAGTGGGTGCTTTGTCAGGAGAGCTTAAAAAGATTGGAACTATTCGGCTTGCAAAAGAGATGACTAAAGGTCTATACAATTATGAATGGTGTGGAGAAAGTAAAGAAGGAAGTGTTATTTACCCTTTCACATAGTATAAGAACCAGGGGTCAGCCAATGTCATTAATAGGCAATTGAAACAAACAAAAACAAGTACTAATTTATTTAAACGCACAGTGAGCCTTAAGAACTTATTGCCAGAGGGTGCTATGAGATCAAAATGATAACTGGATTAAAAAAGAATTGGTTAAGATCATGGAGGATAGGTTCATCAATGGCTATTAGCTGCACTAGTCAGAGATGCAACCCCATGCTCTGGGAATGCCAGATGCTGGGACTGGATGACGAGGGATGCATCACTTGATGACTCCTCTTCTGTTCATTTGCTTTGAAGCATCTGTCACTGGCCGCTATCAGAAGACAGGCTACTGAGCTAGATGGTGCATTGGTCTGGTGCAGTGTTCCATTTTTATATTCTTAATCAGCAAAACTAGCAAAATATGCTATCTAATCTAAAATAAGTTTAAGTAACTGTTTTAGTTCTATATCACTGTGGTACCAAGATTTAATCCTAATTATAGCCATTGGCGATCAGAAGATAGAACAAACCCATTGTGTAAGCAGGATAAATTGCTATAAGATATGATGTGCATTGGTCAGTTTATTACTACCTGAAACATGGGCAGTCTCCACCACTGCCACTTGGGCTTTAGCAATTTACATTAATGGGTTGCACCAGGGCTCAGCCACCAGTGGTTAGCTGTAGAAATCCTCAGTGTGGTCAAGCCATAAAAAGCACAAAAGCCCAGAGCAAAATGGAGTTTTCTTCATTCCACCCTTCAAGGGCAAAGGGATAGAGAAGAATGAGTGAGTCTGTGTGTGAACATGCCTTGATCCTTGAGAAAAACTTTATGAAAAAAGTATGTTTTACAACTCTATCTTAATGCTGTAGGGATTGGCTCAGTCAGCCGGGTTTCTTTTGGTAACAGGGTCCACCAATAGGGTCTTGCTGCAAAGAAAGCCTTATTCCCAATGCGTGATAGTCAGCTGATTGTTAATACCTGGTCAAAATGGAGTTTTCATTTATAAATTAATAAATAAGTCTCCTGCCTTTTCCACTGCAAATACAGTATTCACAATCTGAATTGATGCAATGCTAACTGGCTTTTCAGAACACATTCTCTAACCAAACAATAGCACAAGCAAAAATATGAACTTTATTACCATTCATCTCAATACTGTGTTTATGTGAAAGCTATTAATGGGAGTCGTCCTGCTTTTAGCAGGGGGTTCGACTACATGACCTCATGAGGTCCTTCCAGCCCTAATATTCTATGAAATGTTAACTCTATTAACCATGTCAAATGTGATTTCTTTTTTCCTAAATGACTTCAAGGAAAAGTCAGACAATCCAGCCCTGGCAGAGAGATGGACAGAGGACTTAAGTTTTTTTTCCATTTCTAATTTCCATTAACATCTTATTTTGGAATTGTAGAGATGAAGGGAAATTATTGCTTTGCTAGTCTCCTTTTCATTGCTCTGGAGAATCAAAGCATGTCTAAGTTTTCCAGTAAGACCAAGGTAATGTCTTTCATAGCCCCTTGTCCTACTTCTGGTTTATAAAAAAGGCTGTGTCATGGGACTTCATTTTACTTTATTTGTATTGTGTGTCAAGGCTTTATAATTTGCAAGGTAGCATATTAGGCTGAGGCAGGCTAAGAGGGCAGTGGGACAGTTCTTGGAGAGTGTTCCATAGATCCACCTGAATTTTTTTGTATGTGTTTCCTAAGATGTAAATGATGTAAGTGCCTAAAGGTATGGATAGGTGTATTTATAAACTGAAAACAGTGAAACATAAATATTGCTGTCTGCACTAATAATAGCTCTAAGAGTACTGCAGCATTTAGGGTAAAGTGTGTATTAGTTCTGACATTCTAAGAATGTACCAAGATTGAGGGGACCTTTATGTTAATTATATTAGTCCGAAGCATACAAATATATGTGGGCCAGCTCATGTCTCCTACAGCAAAACACATGGGAGGAAAACTCCATAAGGTTCCCATAAATTTTCTTTTAATTTTCCCATTGTGTACTGACACCAGAGTTTGCTCATCTCCTGTTCAGATGAAACAGAAAGTAGAGTCTCCCTTTTTGTGGATTCCATGTGTTTCCTCCTTGCATGCCTCTCAAGAGCACTCCACTAGAAAGGTGAGGTAACAAATCCTCCACATGGGCTTGTCAGGTACTCCCCTCTGTGCAGGAGAAACCACCAGCAACCACTCATGCAGCCATAGAGGAAAGAGCAAGGTTTGCCTCATAGTTTGTGTAACACTCTATAGATCCTAAAGTGAGGTGTGACTGTAAATTAATTTTTATTAACAAATTTCTGCTCCATTTCTTCAGCTGAAAACAAGTTTTCAAAATTCTCAAACCTCTAAACACTTTAACTATTTGAACTATGGAGAACACAGAGAATGGGGGCTTATTTATGTTTCATGAATATCTACATTTTATTATGCTGGTTGTCGTTACAGAGATATCTCTGCTGTAAATATAAACTTTCAGAGGGAAATAAAATCAGGAAAGGATCATCTCACTGCACAGCATGCACTTCCAATTTCAGAGAAATATGAAATTCAGACATTGAGTAATTCTGGACCTCTTCCATGAGACTGTCAGACGAAAACTGTGGCCTTTAATGATCACAGGCATCTATGTTCAATTGAGTGTGACTAGATGAAGCAAGAATTCAAACTGAATCTCCTCAGTGAATTGTCTGCTGATTAAGATGTAGCTCAGCGAGAGCAAAAAAGGTCCCAAGAGAACAAATTTCTATTGAGAAAGCAAGTGCAAAACCAGATTTGAGGCTGCAAAGTGTTCTTTAGACAGTGTGCAATGTGGAATTTTAATATGTAGTGGGGGGAAATGTGATAAAAAATGCTTAGATGGTTTTTCTTTAAAAGAAAATACTCCTCCCCCACAATCCACATAAAAATGTTACAGGAAAAAGTCTTAATTTCTTTTTCCCTCTGAGTTAATGCATTCCATTTAATCTGCACAGAATATTCCTCTGAACTTTCCTGACTCAGGATGACGGCTACTATTTCTGATTGTGAGATATTTCAGATTAAAAACTGGCATCTTTATGGAATTAAGGAGCATATCACATCTCACACACCCAGTTGTGATAACTTTCTTTTTGGATTCAGAATTGGCACCATTTCTCTTCAGTTCTATATCTACTTTCTCTGGCTACTGGGTTGTATAGTCAAATATTAGAAAATATAGTGGGGGATAAGTGAAAAAAGGTCTTTGGAGGAATACAAGTTTGTTATATAGTTTATGGAGGAATCCCACAGAAATACAATCTCTTCTGAAACAGAAAGAGGCAACAATATTGTCAGTCCTATGTAGTAGAATATATCCAAGACTTCCAAGTCACTCTCCTGACAAAACAATTTGGATGATGGTTTCAGAGCAGCCTGCCCATTTAGAAGTTAGCAGTGAGGGCTTGGCTCCTCTTCTTGTCTCTCCTTATCACAATTACAGTTCTCTTTTGGGTGACGGTTGGAGAGAGGCATCCTTAGGCCAGCGGTTCCCAAACTAATTTGGCCATGGAACACTTTTGGGCTTTGAATATATTTATGGAACACATACATGCTGGTCCAGGAGTGGAGGGGAGGCATAAATACAGTTCAAATACCTTAGTATTTTTATAATAATAATTTCATAATTTCATATCTAATATTTTAGAAGGAAAAATATTACTAGCATTGAATTTTTTAAATGGAACACCTATTCACATTGCGCAGAACACCAGTGTTCGATGAAACACAGTTTAGGAAACACTGCCTTAGGCCATATAATTATTACTTCATCTATTTGGCTAAAAATGGAGCTGCAATTAAGCGAAAGGAAAAAACACTTGTCCTGCTCAGAATGCTGGCTTTGGTGGATTCTATTCTTAAATGGTTGTACATTGTATACAGCGCCTAAGTGCCTAACTCAGATTTTGTGGATCCTGATGTTCCAGGGAGATTTCTAGGTGTCTAGGAGTTGCAGCACTCAGCTTTTGTGGATCTGTCCCATTCTTAAAAGTCCATATTTTTCTGTTTTGATAGTAAAAAGGGCTAAACCTAGGGCTAGTTTTAGGGGCAGGCGAGCAGGATGGTTTCCCTGAGTACCAGCTTCCAATCATGACACTGTTTGTTTGTATGCTGTGCTGATTGTTTGACAGTTTTCGCTCCTCTGATTGGCCAGTCATTTTTTGTTTTGTTTTGTTGGGTTTTTTGGTTAGGTGACTTTTTGCTCAGTCACTCAGGGTGGGGAGTTCCAAAAATGTTTTCTGACATAGCCAGCAAAACACCATGAAGCAATCCCATTTAAACCTCTCATACAATATAAAGAATCAAATAAAGACCTTTCTCAAAGGTACAAAATATCTCCCATTTCACTTAATAAATGAAAGAAGAACAGTATCTAAATTAGAACAGATGTCGCATCTTGGGGCTACCATATATAAAGAGATATTGGGTGATGTTGATTAGGAAGCCACGGTTTAATTTGTCTTCCTTGAGTATATTGAGAAAAAAATACTGTTGGGGGTGGGGGAGAGGGAGGGGGCAAAAAGAGCACATATATTATCCTTCAATTTGTAAAAGTAACTATATTATACCTTTTAAAGATAGTTTGCTACAAAATGAAATTATATTAATTTACCTCTAGTTGCTTTTGTCTGTTTGTCATATACTTCTGACTCCTGCTCCAACCATTCTTCTGTGGAAAAATACTCAAAACTATGCTAGACATTCAGATAATATAGTGATGAGGCACATAAAATACAAAGGTAATTCGGTAGTGAGAATTTAATTCCATCACCTTTAGAAAGTTTGGAGGAAACAATGTCTGTTGGGAATATCAGCCTTAATTTCTTCTTTAGGAATATACCCACTTTTATTTTTATATGGCCAATTTTATAATAGTACTACTTGGATTTTGGCAAGAACACTCTAATTGTGTCACCAGCTTCCTTGAAGCTTGCAATAGATATAATGTAGTTATGACATAGATTATGTGAACTATTAGTTACAGCCTTATAGTCTGCAAAGATAAATATATAAATTGAGGTCTAACTCCTCCCAGAGGCCTACCAACCAGTCAGTTTTAAAGTATGGGTTTATATTCTATCTGTATTCAGATAACAAGCCATATATATTATGGTTTTCTTAATGGGAGGCTTTCACTAAGATTTAAAAAGGTGTAATTCACAGGTGACTAGACTTTAAAACTAAAAAGTTTCTGAAGAGTTTCATTCCTATATCATTACTTAAGTCTTTTTAATGAAAAAATTATATATTTAAATGAGACAATTAAAAAGATGCAAATTAAGAAAAAGAAAATTGAAAATGCAGGTTACCAGAACAGTGTTTGCCTAAGGACCACCATCTTAAAAGTGACTAAAGTGTTTCTAACAAGATTAAACTATAGGATGAAAATTGGTCAATTTTTCATGTAATTAATTTATATGACTCCACAGTAAGCACATCTTTTTATTATATTATACCACAAAGACTAGCTGCTACAGGTATGCTATAGTGTAATTCTGTATTAAAACAAATTTTAAATGACATTAAACTGAATAACATACCTATGCTAACTATTTTATCACCCAGGGTATCCATTTGACAAAGAAAATTCCTAAAATAGATAGGAATTGACATATTGGATTAGACCCATGTTCTAGCTAGTCCAGTATCCAGTCCAGTATATAGTCCAGACAGTGTCCAGCACCACATACTGCAGAGGAAGATGTACAAAGCCTGCAGACAAATGTGAAGTAATCTCAACCCCTATCATCCTAGTCATTAATAGTTAAAGATCAGTTTAAACCCAGAACATGATATAATATCCCGTCCACAAACTTTGTTAGTGTTAATGATAACTGGATATTCTTGATAACTATATAAATGTGAAATCCTTTCTTGAACCTTTTTTATAACTTGTCCTCAATGGCATCCTGTGGCTGTTTGTTCCAGTATTAAAATCCATATTGAAGTTGTGAAGACACAATAGACATAAAACAAAAGGCCAGATTTCCTCAAATGCACTCAACAACCACTGAGTTAATGGGAGGTATGCATATATATTCTAGGAAAGAATTTGATGCCTAGATGGTGGTCTATAATTTGCATCTTGTGAATTCAGAAATGTTTGCAAATGAATACATGATATTATCTGAAAGCCTTATCACTGTCCATCTTCTGCATTACAGTTCCCAGGCACAATTACCATATTTCTTCATTTAACAACACTGAAATTTTAAGATATCTTAAACTAAATTGATGATAACAACAAACTGAATATTACTGAGAGAAAGAAAATGGTGATAATAATGTCATATTGCTATTTACAACAGTGAAGTATATTTCTTGTCCTAATATCAAAAATCATATTAGCAACACCTTCTATCCTATTTGCAACTTTTCCATTTGCATTAACACATTAATTTTTGTGAATATTACAATGATACAAAAGTTACTATCACAAATATACAATTCCTGTTAAAATAAAAGAGATAATACTACACTAGAAAAAATGGAGCCTTGTTCAATATTCTTCATTTATCAATCTCTTATTGACTTTCTGTAAGGAGTGCTGCAGAGATTGTCAGATTGCAATGCTGTTCCAAAAAGAAATCAATGGGACTTGCCTCCATAAGGACAACGACTAGTTCCAAATGAAAATACTTTGTATGTTTTGCCAGTTGTAAATCCATCAAATATTATAACTCAAAAGAAGTATTTAACAAAAGGTTCCTAATTTTAATATTTATAACTAAGGCTGGTTGAAAAATATGGTATCTTGCAATTTTTCAAAGGATCAAGAAATGATTACCCCCGCCTCTTTTTTTTTTTAACCAGTTCTACTTTTAATAAATATGGAAGTGTATGTAAAAAGGGAAAGACAATTGACTGGCATATGGGAACATTTTTACAATTCAGGAAAGACTTTCTAACTCAAAAGAAACTAAGGAAATGTGGTCTATATGAACTTACTATAAAAGGAGTACATAAGTGGTTGAAAAACTACTCAAAGACTAATTATCAATGGTTCACTGTCAGACTGGGGGAAAGTCCCTCAGTGGTCTGTTCTGGATCAGTATTATTCAATATTTTCATTAACGAGTTGGATGGTGCAGTGGACAGTATTCTTTATGACATTGACCTGGGAGGGGTTGCTAACATGTTGAAGAACAGGATTAAAATTCAAAATGACCTTGACAAATAGGAAAATTAGGAGAAGAAACAAGACCACACTTCCCCATGAGTCTTAAATAGTCCTTGTCCTTAGCAGTGAATTTCACCCTGGGCTATCAGATGGTGCATTAAATGATTAGGTTCTTCACAATTTTTTGTTTATTTTATCCAGAAATTGTGGCTGTATACTCTGTCCTGCAGATAGGTATTAGAATCTCCTTTGTTTGAAGACATTTGACTTATTGAGCTACATTTTCTTGTGAGTTATGTGCATGCAACTTCCATAGGCATTTTGAGGGGAAGTATCTGAGAACAGAATTAGGTAAAAACAGTGACATAGATGTAAAATGTCAGAAGCTGTCATTAGGACCACCTTTTTCAAAATGTAAAACAGAATTTAATCCTAACCTCTCTTCCCAATGACCCACTCTGACATAGCTATCTATATTCCCTGGAAATATTTGTTCACATTTTTTAGTATATTTTGAACACCATGTTCACACCCCTTTCATGTTCATTTTCATTAAACATTTTAGCAAATGAGTTTACTGCTAGTAAACTTGAAGGAAAAGCTAATATTAGTCACTTGTAAACTTCTGTTCTTGTACCCAGGGCGATCCCTCTCCCCCCTTCCCACTCCCCCACTCCGATTTTCTTGCTTTCCTCTCTTTTTCTTATTCTTTTTTGCCTATTGTTTGTAAATTTTTGCTAATATCCTTTACAAATTATTACAGCTCAGTTCCTGAGCTGCAGACAAGTAGCACTTGACACAAGTCAAGAAGGGACGCACAGAAGTGTCATCATCTATGATAAAATAAACAGGATTCACCCCTTCACTATCAATAAACTGCCTAGATTATCTATGAAAGAGGATCCATCTGTTAATATGGGGGAAATTAACTTCGCTTTTAGCTTGCCTACAGAAAAATGTTCATATAGGAATCTGGTTGCACTTATAGAGAGAGTGTAAGCTCTCAACAACATAAGAGATTGTAACTGAATTGTTGGTATCATATTCTTCTATTAATTTTAGCTGTTATTTCCATTATAGAATTAATAAGTCTGAATTCTCATGGCCTGACACATTGCAAAAATCTTGATAATAGAAATGTAGGAATGGAAGGGGCTTGAGAGATCATTGAGTTCAGCCCTCTGAACTACCTACACCATCCCTGATAAGTGTTTGTCTAACATGTTAAAAAAAAATCTAAATAATGGGTATTCCACATTCCTCCTTGAAAGGTTATTCCAATGCTTAACTATCCTTACAGTTGACTTTTTCTCTAAATATCTAACCTAAATCTACTTTGCAGCAGACTGAAGCCCATTACTCCTTCTCCAAACTTCAGTTGACATGGAGAACAACTGGTCACTGTCCTCTTTATACCAACCCTTAACTTATTTGAAGACTGTTTCTAGATGCTCCCTCAGTTGTCTTTTCTTAAAACATGCCTAGTTTTTAAACCTTTCTTCTTCTTAAGTAATGTTTTCTAAATCTTTTATCAGTTTTGTTGCTCTCTTCTGGACTCTCTCCTGTTTATCCATATCTCTCTTAAAATGTGGCACCCCAAAACTGGGCACAGTACTATAACTTGAACTGACTACTAAACAGAAATAAGTAGAGGTGGACAATTACCTCCCATATTTTATGTATAACACAGTTAACACACCCTAGAGCAGGGGTCAGCAACCTTTGCCAGCCCCTGTGCTGGGCCCTCCTCCTTGAACCTCAGCCCATGCCCGTGGCCCCCTTGGCTGAAAAAAGTGGTGTCTGCCTGAAAATTTGGCGGCAGCCACAGCTCAAGTTGTAGGGTGGGGGTAGGGTGTAACTTCCTAGGCATGCTGCTGAAAGGAGCCACTTGCTGAAAGAAGCCACCCAGAGCAGCTCCTCTTAGCAGCATGGCTGGGGATGGAGGTCCCCAGGCACGCCACAGAAAGAAGCTGCCCAGAGCGGCTACTCTTGGAGGTCCCCAGGTATGATGCAGAAAGAAGCCACCTGGAGTGACTTTTGGTGGCAGATGTGGCAAATTCTGTGGCATCGCAGAGGATGCTGCATGCTGCTCCGAAGGGGCTCGTGTACTGCTGTCGGCACACTTGCAGAGGGTTGCCTACCCCTGCTCTAGAGTATTATCTGTTTTTCAGTTGCATCACACTGTTATCTCATAATCAATTTGTGATCCACTATAATTCCCTTTACCTTCTCAGAAGTGCAACTGCCTAGCCAGTTATTTCCCATTTTGTAGTTCTGCATCTGATTTATTTCCCTAAATGTAGTGCTTGGCACTTGATTTTAGACCATTTCTCTAAGCTGTCAAGATTATTTTGAATTCTAACCCTGTCCTCCAAAGTCTTAGCAACCCCTCAGAAAATGATGGTGTAAAGCACACTGTCTCTGTACTACCCAATTCATTATTTCACAGTTCCTTAGTTTGCTTATGAGAATGTTATGTGGGATTGTATCTAAAGCTTTAGTAAAATCAAGATATATTACGTCTACAACTTTGCTCCATTCCACTGGGCCAGTAGCCCAATCAAAGAAAGAAATTAGTTTGGTTTTACATGATTTATTCTTCATGAATCTATGTCGTATAATAACAATAGTTTTTATTATTTATGTTGTGGTAGCACCAAATGTGCTAAGTGATTTCCAAACATAGAAGACAGACTTCCTGACCTGAAGAGCTTAAAGTAATGGTCCTCCATTGATTTGCTTTATGACAATAGCAATTATAAAATAAAATCACATTTAACTTAGAAACACAGTGAAAAAAAATGAAAATATACATATTTTAATCTCTTTACAGCAGTGGTTCCCAACCTTTTTGGCTCGAGGGCCACAGATATTATTTTTACAACCCTGAAGGGCCACCAGTCTCCACCAGCAGTTGCCCATCACCCCCCACTGCAGCCATACAGAAGGAGGAGGCTGCCTCCTGACTAATATCTCATTTCCCTGGCTGCAACAGGGAAACTGCATGTGTCCTATAGCCCTGTGTGCTCCACCTGGTCCCTGGGCAGTGAATCCCTTCTGCAGTCAGGGGGACAGAAGATCATGGTCCCCTCCCTCTGGCTCCAGCAGAGACCCACAGCACCTATGAACCAAGGTTGAGCACTTCACTGTGCTTCTTGCTACAAAGAGGGGGAGAGGAGTATTGATCTCCCATCCCCTAGGCTGCAGCAAAGAACCACCACCAGTCTTTAAGTTTTAGCCCTGAAGAAATACACGTCACCTGGGTCCTTAGACAGCAGGTCCCTTCTGCATCCAGCAGGAGAGGAGCAGCAAGTTACTTTGAAAGGCTCCACGGGCCACTGGGCGACAGGTTGGGAACCACTGCTTTACAGTATAAACATGGTTATGACATGGTTTTCAGAAATAATGTATTAACAACATACAGTTATAGTGACTATGTAGCAAGACCAGTACCTTTGCCAGAGGAGGAACCTACTAATAGCAGTGCACCACATGTGATGCCTCTTCTTCAACTAAAGAACACTGGACAGAATGAGCCTGTCCATCTTGTTGGACATTCAGAGAACTTAGCTGTCCAATGCCCTGTAATGGTCCTCGAGTGCCTGAATAAGAGCAGCTTCATATGCTGTCATCTAGATCAAGACCTGCTCCCCTTGAAAGGTTAGTAATTTCTGTCTCTCCCTTATGTATTGTTCAATAGCTTGATCCTCTACTCTGGTCAAATAAAAGAACTGGTCACAGGATCTGATACAACTCTCTGGCCTACTGCTAGATCTAGAACCGGAATACTTTGCCCCTGGCTAATGCCATCCCCTCCTGAACTCATGTCATTTTTTGACAGAAAAACAAACAAAAAACCCCACACTTAATATTTCCCTTTTCTACTGACTTGAACTTATACAGTTTTGTTTGGAGGGGAGAGGGGGGTTACCCTCTGACTTTTGCTCATAGACTATTTAAAGGCTTGGGCAAAGCCCACAAGGAAATGTGTTCCATAATATTAGCCTCCTTCAGGCACTCAATATATATATTTGAGACACATGTACATATTGGAGGAAAATAGAACTACTTTAATCTGAAGAACAATATCTATTTATATTTGACATTTTAAATAGTAAATAGCATAAAAATCTGCTTACTTATAAAACACCACCAAGTTGTGCAGTAATTGTATAGTGTATCTTGAAAAAAAGAACCCAATGTAGTTAAAATTTATCAACAGAAAACACTGTAATACACATTTGAGCTGCTAGTCAAAAGGACATCATGCTCACAGGGAGCTTCATTAAAAAATGTAGAAGAGCTATTAATGGTGTCTGCTGTCCATGGAATGATGCCCATTTTAGTGACAACTTAAATGCATATACTGGTTATTGCTACTGTTGTTTCTTTTTTCATTGATGGATTCTAATCAGCAATATTGGCAAAGAGAAAGTAAAGTAGGCGGAAGGAAAAGTAATGTCTCTTAACAAGCAGTTGTTATTTCTTAACAATGAGTGGCTATTTATAAGTATTGATTATCACCCCAGAATGAGCTGTATATGTATTTGAGTATAGACTGCTGATTGGTAAATTGGTTTGACCGATGGATTATTAATAAAGTATCCGGCAGCTAACAACTGAAGAAGAGTCAATAATACATGTAAAACAGAACCATTTGCTAAAAGGTGTATTGATAAGATGTGACACTATAAACCACTGATTCCCAACCTGTGGCCCAGGGGCCAAAACTGACCTGCAGGGTCTTTCAAAGTGGCCAGTCGCCCCCTCCTACTGCCTGTAGAAGGGAACCACTACCTAAAGACCCAGGCAGAGCACATTTCCTCAGTCCTAAGAGACCATTACAGCTCTTTGCTGCAGCCAAGGGGATGGGAGAGCTGCACTCCCCTCCCCCATCAGTAACAGGGAGTATGGTCGATAGGTGCTGGGTTCCCTGCTGGAGACAGAGAGGGGAGCACTGATCTTCCGTATCCCTGGCTACTGAAGGAAGTCATTGCCTAGGGACCCAGGTGAAGTGCACAGGGTTACAGGACACTTGCGGCAACCAGGGAGACAGGAGATCAGCAAGGAGGAGGCAGCCTCCTTGCAGGACAATACCCATCTGGTTGCAGTGGTGGGGAGCCTGCTGGCAGAGACTGATGGCCCTTCAGGGTTGTAAAAATGATATCTACGGCCCTCAAGCCACAAAGGTTGGGAACCACTACTAGAAACAATATGGAGCAAATAGTTCGCTCAAGCCCCCCACCCTCCCATCCCATTGTGAACATGAAGTTACCTAGACGCAGCAAAATGTGCAGAGGGGTTAATGTTGTAACATCCCTTGTGTGCCATAGCAACTAGTTTTGCAAAAGTGCCATTTGCAGTTTTGCAAAGGAGGTTACAAATGAGGAGCAGAGATAGGACATGAATCCCTTGTAATGCAGATTTAGCAGCTAGTGCAGTAACCATATGAATTACTGCAGTCTCAGGAATGCGTAGTTTCAATTCTATTCCTGCAGTCCGTAACAGATTTCTTTGTCTGATGTGAGTGTTCCCTAGGTCACGGTAGTTGCCCTGGATTTAACCCTTAAAACAATGGCTAGTTTGCAAGTCAATAACTCCTGAGAGCTGGCTGCTTCTTAGGCTTCTTAAGGGTCAGGCATAGGATGCTATTGTGGGGAAGAGAGATTAAGGACTTTTTTCTGGGAGTGGGTCAAGCTGGAACTCATCTGAAGACTAACACTGAAAAATATCTCTATTACTAGAAGAAATCTTCACTGATCTGGGTATACATTCCCAACAGATTGTCTGTTTGTCTTTTGTATTTCTAAAGTGCGCAGCACCATTGTATCAAGGTGCCATCCCACTGCCAGTTTTCAACCCTATCATAAGGTGGAGAAATAGATAGGAAATAGTCAGATAGGAGAGAATCACAGCAGGCCAGAATGGACTGTGGGAGAGCAGAGGAAAGGAATTAACAAAGGGAATAGGTTGGCTCATGACTGAAGGAGAGAGAGGGTGATTTAAGAGGACTGGACTATTTGGAGGAAGACATGCATGAGGAGATGAGGGAGGATGTGACAGAGTGCTGGCTGAGAACTGAAAGCTAACCCAGCTCTTTGCCCCTGGAACTCTAATCAAAGGGGGAGTGGAGCCATCTGAGCAAGCTTGTGGGGTCTGGGCTAACAGAGAGCAGCTGTTATGCTCGTTAGACTAACCCTATAAAGGCTGACAGGAAGGCCCTCACAAGGGACTTACTAGAGACTCAGCACAAGGAGGTAGCAGGAGCAGTAGGGGAGAGGAAGTGGTTGGTTCCCTGAGTCTGGGGAGAAGTCTCAGTTGGAGGGGACTTATTTTGAATAAGGGGTTGAGGTAGTGGGGCCCCTGAGCCTGGACTATACTTGTAAATAGTTGGTAGGGGGGAATAAATAAAGAGCACAGGTGAGAACATGGCTTGTGGGGAAAAAAGACACAGAGTAATAGGCGGGAGGGCAGTGTGAACCTGCTACAGAGGGTTATAATTCTCTGAAGGAGAGCAAACTGAGATTTGGAAATGAATTAATAATATTTCTTCTCTTCAGTGCAGATCACTGATGGCAAATAAAAGCATTCTCACATAGAGCACTTCTCCTCAGTGCTGAAGCAATTAAGAATTTATTTTAATAATCTGCACTTAACTGCCAGGACTTCTTTCCTATCATTCCTTTCTTGTAGAACAAACATGTTGAAACTGTGGAAATATAAACCAGACACATTGTCCACTAGTCTAAATGGTCTCGGGTAGTAGTCATACCATGTCTTTCTTATTCATTCTATGAATGCACAAGTATTGAAAGGCTGAGGGCATGTGTTAAAGTACTACTAATAGTATAATGATGAAAAATAGTTTTAAAAATATGAAGTTACTACTTTATGATTGTCTTAGACCTTCAGAAAGATTCATCCTTCTGTCAAGAGTCCCTGGGGATGATTGTAATAACAATAGCATTTTCTTCTAAAGGTACAAGGACGTGATCATGAAAAATTAGCTAAGATGGAAAATCAAAACATTGTTTAAGTTTTAAAATGGTGATTGCTTCTAGTTAGTTGTATATTTTATATTTATTTGAAATGGGGATGTATTCTGAGTCAAACTATGCAAAAATAGCTTCATACTAAAAACTCTGAAGCTACAGTCTTAGCCTGAAAATGTGTAAGGAGGGATGGCCAGGATGATCTGATAGGAATGTCACTCAATAGCAACACCTTCTAGAAAAACATTAAATATCATTATTAAAACTTGCACATTACCAACAGTATTTGTTGGTTCATCTATGAGACCTTCACTCAGTACATAAGAACTAGATTCCAAGAAATAGAGAGAGATGATGGTAGAAATCCCACACAAAATAAATACACTTTTAATTAAAAGCTGCTAATAAATATAGTGTAATTTCTACTCCAAACATTCTTTCTTTTTAGTATTTTAATTAAATAAAATAAAACTCAACATTTTCACTCTGCAATCTGTAAATGTCAATGGAGATTGTTTATAGCAAGTGAAACTAAACAGACTTAGTTAAAATATATTCTGGCAAAAATGCAAGCTCAGTTGAACCTGAGTTAATGACTATCCATCCACACTCCCTAAACTGAGATTTTCTTGCAATAGACCAGTCACATCCCATAATATTTTCTGGAGAGGTAGCTGTGTTGGTCTATTTCAGCAAAACAAACAATTACTCCTGTGGCACTTTTAAAGACTAACAAATGTATTTAATTCTTAAGTTTTGTGGACATAATCTACTTCCTCAGATGCATAAAATGGAAACTGCAGGGCTCCTTCTCTGTATGAGTCTCTATACCTAACTTACTGCAGTTTTCATTTCATGCATCTAAGGAAGTGGGTTATGCCCACAAAACTTAAGAATTAAATAAATTTGTTAGTCTTTAAAAGTGTCACGAGTCCTTGTTTGTTTTGCATATTTTCCCCATAATATTCTCCATTCAACCTGAGCAAATTTCACAATTTCTAGAAGACATAACAATTGCCTAGTCTTGGTACTTTTGAGTACGCTCGACTGCTTTTTTAATTGTATATTTTTAAACTACTCTTTAGCCAAACTCTATATAAAAAAAACTTTGTAGACTATATGTTTGCAAAATCCTACTTGCCATGAATGATGTTACTTTATTTGAGGGAGGTATTTTTCATAATCATCATCTTCTTGGTAAGTATGGATAAGTAGATTATGCCCATACATATGATCAAACATATGAAGAACATACTGTTCAACTCCATACAGAGAATGCAAAAGACTTTATGCCTCCTTTTTGCTTCTGCAATCCTGGGATGGCTTTGCCACAGGCCAAGCTCATGGCATGATTTAGAGCAGCCAAATTACACCAGCTGCCAATGACCAAAGAGGCCATTTTGGCAGCTTGGAATAACGTGTTAGAAAGAATCTGAGGAATTGGGACTACATATCTGGATTGCTAATTTTTTAGAGCAGTTTTGTAAGGCCCACAGTGCACTGTTACATATGTGGTTAACTGGTATGTATCAGAATAGATGTAATTAGATTCAAATGAACTGATTTAATACAGTAGTTCTGATACACCCCTGAGGCTCACTAAGTGAAGAATTGGAATTTTATTCTGTTTTAGTTGTATGTTGGTGAAAATGTCCATTCTGAAGTTTTATTATGATGACCATTTATTATTATGATTTATTATGACCATTCCAATACTCTATTGTCAGTTAGTTTCAGCCTTATCTGAAAATTAATTAATTTTTGAGTTAAAATATCTTATAAAAACAACCATATGGGCTCATACCGATGGTCCATCCAGTCCAACATCCTGGCCTTCGATAGTGGCCAATGCCAGGTACTTCAAATGGAATGAACAGAAATCTCATGATTAGTCCCAAACCATAAATTTCCTTTTTTTTTTTTTTTTTTTTTTTTTTATATTTCATAAAGATTCATTCCTCTTTCCTGAGTTATGAAAAACACATTTTCTCCATGTGTTGGGATATTTTTCTAATTCCTAATGGGCCCTGAGTTAAATCTAACCTGACTTAATGCTAAAATTTCACTAATAACATCCTGGTTGGTACTAGGATCTCTGCCATGTTTCAAGAAACTTGGTTGAAAAACCAAATCCTTAAGACACAGCTATTTTAAAAGAGCATGCACAGCATAATCATCTCCTGAACTTCAGGGAGATGCAACACAATGTATGTGTAGATATCTAAGACTACACTTAAATGTTTTTTATTGTGAAATCATTCTCATAGCTACAAGTGATTCTATTTCGTTGGCATGAAATTCTAGGCCATGTTGAAGTCACTGAGCACTGCTATTGATTTTAAAGAAATCAAGATTTTCTCCCAAGCATAAGAAGCCACTGGCTGTAATTTTCATAAATGTCTGAAGGAGTTATATGCCAAATGTCCTCAGGTGATTCTGAAAATTCCCCCCATTTATATTTCTGCTAGTTTTCCTAACAAACTGTAATATACTGTAGTACTCCTTAACACCCTTTCCCTGAAACACTAAATGTGCATATTTTTTCAACCAGTCACCAGTGCAATGCTAAATAAAATGTAAATACTACAGGTACTAAAGACTCACAAAACCCTGGAGTGAGTATGTTATAGGTTTCCCTAGTGAGATGTATCTATTTGTGACCATAAGCAAAGTTCACCCTCATCATCAGTTAACCCACCGACATGGTGGGTGAAATTGACGATCTTTGTTTCCAAAACCAAAGTTACTTGAGCTTGTAGTGGAGCAGTGGCTCCATTATGGCTGGGAAGGGGTTAACTGGCTGGAGAGGGGCAGTCAATCAGCTGCAGAGGGCTCCTGAGCCAATCAGAGGGCAGGAGCAAATATAAAGCTAGGAGCAGCAGGGCTGAGAGTCAGTCTGCTGCAGGAGGAAGGTCTCTCCTGGACTGGTAGGCTGATGGGCTTAGGACCCTGGAGAGCGCCAAGTGCAGTGGAGCAGCCGGAGCCCAGAGAAGCCTAACCTCCTGAAGGGACTGGACAGCAACGAGTGGCTGGAGCAGTGGCCTGAGGGCAAGGAGTCAGGAGTGGGCAGCAGCTGGATCCAAGCCAGTGAGAGAGGCGTGACTGGGGCAGCAGGGAAGTGGCCCAGGGAATTGACGCCTGTCAAGCAAAGAGACCGGTGGGAGGCAGAAGGCCTCACTGGAGGCACATAGGGTCCCTGGGCTGGGGAGTGCTGTAGGGGGTGGGCCCAGGTCCATCCCCACTCCCACCACCATGCCAGGAGTGGCGAGGTGGGGTACAAGCTTGCCGTCCCTAGACTGTTTTAATGTGTGGCTGGTGTGGAGCGAGTGGGACTAGACTGCAGGAGGCGGTCAGTGGACTAGACCTAGCCCACTGCTGCAAAGTGGACCAGGGGACCTAGTTGTACCTGGGAAGGGGTGGACTATGGGTCTCGGCCGGAGGGCTGAGTTCCCAGAAGAGGACTCGGGGACTGAGTCTGGCATGTGGAGAGCAGAGCACAGACTGCCAGCAGGGGGACCACTTGAGTAATTTCCTGTAACATCACCAGGAGGCCCTTGCTGGTGAGCCCCATGCTGTGAATGGCTACAGAGCGACAGAACAGTCTGCTTCTACATGTATTGTACCAAAGAGCTGTTCTGCCAGCCTATCACTGTGATGCAAGATCCCTTTTCTGCAGGAACACCCTTTCCATCTAAAAAAGAGTTGGCACAGAGTCCTTATGTTAGCTATACACCACCCATGGATTGTCATTACACAAAGCATATTCTCAGATACCCAAATCTGTCAGCTGAAAGGCTATTTTGTGTCACTGAATTAACAGATTCAATAAACTAGCCCATAGCACTTAGCAAACCATTCAATTAAATGTAAGAGTAATGAATAGTTCCTTTTGCTATACTGTTATATGAAAGTATATAGTATTTTATATTGCATGTTTTATGATCATATAATTAACTCTGGCATTGCTCCCATGTAGCTAAGTAAGATTGGAGTGGGGATCTTGACTTTGAAGTTCTTGCTTTTTTTTTGTTCTGTATTTTAAATATCAGTTTTAACTTTGATTTTTGCACCTATTTGTTCTAATTATGAAAGCTGATTTATTTTTCTATTTTCTTCTTTAATAGTATTACGTGTCCAAACCATATCACATTGTTCTTTGAAAACCCAATCTCCCCAATGATTTATTTACTCGTTCTTGCCTTAGTACTACAAAAAGACAGTGGTGTCAGCTTTCTCATTCCAAAGTTATCCATCACTGCCTTGAACTTGTCAGTGTAAGATAGTGTCTTTATCGCCTATAACTCTTCACTTCTTTAAATCCAGAGTATGTTTAAAGATATCATTAAGTCTTTTGGAGGTAGATGGATTTGATCAAGTCCTCTGAAGTAGAGTTAAAATGATTCCTTAGTTAAATATATTTAAGCTTTTAAACCTGATTCTTGTAATATTAGAAAGCTTCTTGGAGAAACAAAGACTAGAGTGAGGAAATTTATCTGTTAGGGAAGATATTAGTTTCCTTTAAATTGGATAAATATTAGTTATCTTTTCCTTCTCTAGTAAAGGAATAAAGAGGTAAAAATAACTTTTTTAGCCATTTTATCAATGCTATGAAAATCAACACAGCCCTGGCTACTTCAGTAAAGCCATCAATTTTGTGTAATGAATCATCCCTTGCGAAAGAAAAGAGACAAGACTGTGGTATAGTAAGCATAAAGGGAACTGTTTATCCAGAATGTTGGACACCTGTAGATCCTGTAGCTATCTGGTTTGCTAATTTGCAGACTGAAGTTCTTGCTATGGTGTTAGGACACACATCTATCTAAATCCTGACCCAGGATAAGAAATCATGCAGTGTACTGCTGATTAAAATGCACAGCGGAAACAAGCATTCATATGTTATCTTTTTGTCTTTAAGCAAAATGTAATATGAATCATTCATGGATAAATTGGGGTCCAAAGACCATGTATGCAAAATGTACTCGTATATATTCCTCCTTTGGCATGGATTTAGTGCCTAGGAAGGAATCCTGTGGAAAGGGATCTGGGTGTCATAGTGGCCCACAAGCTAAATATAAGTCAACAGTGTAACATTGTTGCAAAAAAGAGGAAACACCATTCTGGGATGTATTAACAGCAGTATTGTAAGTAAGACATGAGAAGTCATTCTTCTGCTCTACTCTGCCCTGATTAGGCCTCAGCTGGAGTATTGTGTCCAATTCTGGGCACCTCATTTCAGGAAAGATGTGGACAAATTGGAGAAAGTCCAGAGAAGAGCAACATGAATGACTAAAGGTCTGGAACACTTTTCTTATGAGGAAAGATTGAAAGAGCTGGGTTTGTTTAGTCTGGAAAAGAGGAGACTGACAGGGGACATGATAACAGTTTTCAAGTACCTAAAAGGTTGTCACAAGGAGGAGGGAGAAAAAAATGTCTCCTTAACCACTGATGATAGAGGGGTAGCTGTGTTAGTCTGTGTACAGCAAAAACAACGGGAGTCCTGTGGCACCTTAAAGACTAACCAATTTCTTCAGGCATAAGCTTTCGTGGGCTCCAACCCACTTCGTCAGATGCACAGAAGCTTATGCCCGAATAAATTGGTTAGTGTCTAAGGTGCCACAGGACTGCCGTTGTTTTTGTTGTACACAGACTAACACGGCTACCCCTCTGGATGTTAGGAGAAGAAGCAACGAGCTTAAATTACAGCAAAGGAGGTTTAGGTTGGACATTAGGAAAAAATTCCTAACTGTCAGGGAGATTAACCACTGGAATAAATTGCCTAGGGAGGTTATGGAATCTTCATCATTGGAAGTTTTTAAGAGCAAGTTAAACACCTGTCAGGGATGGGTTAAGAAGGTACTTGTTCCTGCCATGAGTGCAGGGGACTGGACTCAATGATCTCTCATGGTCCGTTCCAGTTTCTATGATTCTATAACGAATTTTAATATATAAATAAGTATAATACAATATAAAAGAGAAAATGAAATGAAAAGATAGTTAAAATAAGACACTGACTTTATTGAAAGGAAACATCTTGATGTTTCAACATCAAAATTAATTGTTTAAAAAATTTCCTATTGAAAATTTCATCAAAATTGAAATCGTCCTATAAAAATGTTTTGATTTTGATAAAACTGCTTTTTTTGTCAAACATTTTTCTACTTTGGGCAATTGTTTAGCTGCAGTGCCAGTCAGCACTGAGACAGCAATGGAGCAAGGGGTGGGGAACGAACAAGGCAAAGGCCTATGGAATCTATGTTTACCAGGATCCGGTGACCCCACCACAGTACAAAAGTGTCAAAGGGACACTGATTCAGGATGTCACCTACATATGTTCTTAAGTCTGACCCTGCTTAGACTCATAGTCTCATAGGATGCGTCTACACTTACAAGTTAGGTCGACTTAAGGAGGCTTAAGTCGACCTGAACTACTCCACGTCCACACTGGGCTTTCCTTAAGTTGACTTAAGCATTTCCTTAAGTTGACTTAAGGAAAAGTTAAGTTGACCTAATAACACCTCGTTTTAGGTCGACTTAAGCCAGTGTAGATGGGGATTAGCGCCTAAATCTACCTTATTAAGTTGACTTAAAGTGTTAAGTCGGGTTAATAAGGTCGAAAAGGGGCTATGTCTACACTAGAAAAGTAGGTTGACTTAATAAGGTCGACTTTAAGTCGACTTAATAAAGTCAACTAAACTTTTCTAGTGTAGACATAGCCATAGACTCTAAGGTCAGAAGGGACCAATATGAACATCTAGTCTGACCTCCTGCACAATGCAGGCCACAAAAACCTTACCCACCCACTCCTGTAATGAACCTCTAACCTATGGCTGAATTATTAAAGTCTTCAAATCATGATTTAAAGACTTTAAAACACAGAGAATTGACCAGCAAGTGAGCCATGTCCAATGCTACAGAGGAAGGCACATACTTAATTTTAAACATTTACATAAGTCCTTTTCAATTAATGTCTTCAGTGGATCTTAGGACATAAATATTCTCCTGGATAAGGGTCATAGTCTGTAGCAGCAGCTCCAGGATGTTTGCACTCCCCAATTTTAGTCCTGTTCAGTGCTTTATTGTTTATATATATAAAAAAAAAAGTGCTGGTACTTGGCCAGGGACCTGCCGCCCCAGGGTCAGGAGCCAGGGCTGCATTGCTGTGAAAAAAAAGGTTCTGGTACTCAATACTCTGGAGTACCATCTCAAAAAATAAAGATACTGGTACTCAGTACCCCTGAATGCATTCACAAAGAAAAAATGTCAGTATTCAGTACCCCCGAGTACCACCACAAAAAAGCCCTGCCTATACTGAACATGGGTTTTAACCCATACTTCAGACAGACAATGTGGGTTACTCAGCTTTATGCAAACGAATTTTGCTCCCTATCTTCTGTAATTTGGGATTTGCTTTAATTATACTTAAATTGTGCAAATATCCTAAAATATATATAAAAACAAAAATATATAATAAAAATAAAATAAATCTAAATTATATACACCTCATGTGATCTAGTTTCTTGCAATGAGAGTTGGTAGTTCTCTATTAATTATTTCACTTATGTGTTAATTTAACAGTCTCTTTAGTCATGAGAATAAACATTCTGTCAGCTCAAAGGGTGAAATACTGAAGTCCAAGTTATCCTTGTGTCCTTGTAACTGACATGCACAGAAGGGAGAAAGAGTGGATGCTCATGAATGGCACCATCTCCCTAACTCCCTGAAGTATATGGAAGCCCCCCTTCCGTATGTTTTCATCACCATGGTTTTGAGAGTAAAGGAATGTGACAAGGGGATGATGTCTACCTGCAGTATCACCCCCCTCAGATCGATGGAGATGTTACATCTGTGAAAGCTGACCTTGTAGAGAAGAGAAAAACTAATCTGAACTTCTCCAGCCCCAGCTCTTGAAGTGCCATAAACTTGACCACTGAGGACTAGCCTTCCTCCTCTTCTTTCTCCTGCTTCTTACAGATGCAGCTACAGCATCAGGTGGTTCCTCAGGGAGTTGGTTTCTCTCCTTCAAATCACCCTATCACACTTTTGAGCCAGGGTCTGTGGTAGGGTCCTGTTCCTAGATAGGAAGGCATCAGAATTTCCTGTTGTTTCTGCTAATTCTACCTGCAGAATGGAAGATTTGTCCCTTAGTCTTTGTTCAGGCAAACTTCCTTTTGATATTATTTGTGAGGTTTTTGTCATGTAAAGTTAAATGCCATGCAACATTTGACTTTAAATTACCCAGTGTTCTTTTTATCTATTTCCTGTATGGCAGATCTAAGGCACTTTATTGGGGCAGTGTTAGGAAGCTCGTGACAACAGACAGGAAAATATATAAGGTTTTACTTTTCCATGGTAGTAAATTATGAGTAAAAATTATCTAATATTTAGATTGAGAGTTCACTTGAGTCCACAGAAAGGGGAGGTTAGAAGAAATTGAGAAGGAGAAGGGAGGCTGGGAAAGAATTTTCAGTGGAGAAGTAATCTGCTAATAGCCAGTATAAGTAAGGTATTACATTCTCTTCAGCACTGGTTTCACTGTGCTGTCTGGTGTACTGAGGATGTGGGGATAGTATCCAGCCTGTCTGCCTATTCTCTGCCCACTGCACAGGTAAGAAAGTAGCAGAATCAGAATGATTGTTCTTTCTTAGACTGTAACCCATAAGACAGATAGCTCAGACAAGAAAGTGAGGGGGCCTCTTGTAGGTATGTAGAGTGAGCCATGATCTTGTTCTAAAAATTCACATTAATTAGATACACCAGAGATCTCTAGTGCAAAAGAGTTGCAATTCAGGTATAGAGACATCACGGTCATACATTATGGAACAAAATAAGTGATTTTGCTGAGATGAATACTGAATATTTTTTTTTTGAATTCTGAAGCCATTGCCTGAAATTAAAAAAAAAAATTAACCCCCCCCCAATTTCCCCCATGCAATCTGGAGAGCAGCAGGGCAGCTGGTAGACAACTGAGCTCTTCCTTCCCCAGTGTTATAGCTGCAGCCTGCTGCTTCTCCCCTGCTGCTGCATTCCCACGCATTACTTCTGCCTCCACGCAGACAGTTTGCAAAGCAGACTAGGATTCAGGCAACAGGGAAGGAGAAGCAGCAGTTGTAGGGAGAGTGGGGGAAGAAGGATGTCAGTCAGCAGACCGCTGCCCTTCTGCTTCATCCTGCATGGACATGGGAAGTGCTACTACCTGGAGGAGCTGCTGCCTCCTTACAGCTGGTTGTCCACACTAGAAACATCCTGGGAAATTTGAAGGGGGGATGTCACGCAAACCTTGTTTGTGTGTGTGTTTAACATGCTCCTCCAAACATATTCAACTTTAAATTCCTGCACATGATCCTGCACCTAGGACCATCACATTTCTAACTTTAATTTTCAAAAAATGGGGAGGTAATTAATGCTCCTGAGTGGTTTTTTAATTAATTAAAACTGAAAGTTAGAAACAGCATGGCTGTGAGAAAAGCACCATTAAAACCAGCAGGGGGTGTTTTTACCAGAATAAAAAGGTTGTTTTCAGTTCAGTTATTTCTTCAGAAGGAGGAGAATGATACTGGGGAAGTGGGAAGGAAGATGCTGAGTTAGGCAGAATGCACATAGAACAAATACATGCATATCAAAGCTCTCTATTCTATTCGTATCACCATTGTTTGTCCTATAATGTGTCTTTAAGGGTCACATTTGGGTCATGTATTTGCAGGGTTGCTCAGCTTCTTCAGGCCTAGAAGGCAGGCTTCATTACAATAACATCTGAGTACTCCACAGTCTTTAACATATTTATCCTCATAGGGCCCCTATGAGGTAAAGAAATGTTATTATACTCATATTACACATGGAAGACTCTGGTACAGACAGACTTGCCCGAAGTCATACAGTAAGTCCATCACAGACCAAGGAATTAAACATGCCTTCTCCTTTGAATCCCAGGCTGGTATTCTAACCACTAAATCATCCTTCCACTCACAAAAATGTGAAAAATTTGTCCTTGTTTTTCATTGGAAAAAAATCAGCATTAATTTTTTGACCATCTCTCATAATTAGGGGGTTGTGGGGAAGGGGTTTGTATATATATGCATTTTGAAGTTGCTCCTTATTACCATGAAGTAGTAATGAATTTTCACAGAACTCAGATTTATTTAGAAAAATAATGTTTTGAGCTATATAAATCTGAGTTCTGAGAACATTTTTTACTCTCTTATCTAACTCTTTTTTGAACCAATTAAAATTTTGCCTTCAGAATATCTCCTGCATGCACGTACCACAGGTTGATTGTGCATTGTGTGAAGAAGTACTTTATTTTGTTTGTTTTAAACCTGCTGCCTCTTAATTTCATTGTGTGATCCCTGATTCTTGTGTCACATGAAGGAATACATAACATTTCTTTATTCACTTTCTCCACCCTATTCATGATTTTACAGACCTCTATCATATCCTCTCTTAGTCCCCTCTTTTCCAAGCGGAAAACTACCTGTCTTTTTTATTTATCTTCATATAGAAGCTGATCCATATCCCTCATCATTTTTGTTGCCATTCTCTATACTCTTTCCAATTCTAACACCTTTTTTGAGATGGGATGACCAGAGCTGCATGAAGTACTCAAGCTGTGGGCATGTCATGGATTTATATCATATATTTACTGTCGTATTTTATTTATCCCTTTCCTAGTGGCTTTTAACCTTTTTTTTTTTTTTTTTTTTTTTTTTTTACAGCTGCTGCACATTACATGGATGTTTTCAGAGAACTATCCTCAATAACTCCAAGACCTCTTTCTTGAGTAGTAATAGGTAAATTAAACCCCCTCATACTGTATGTATAATTGGAATTATGTTTTCCAATGTGCATTACTTTCTCCAGTCACCCAGTTTAGTGAGATCTCTTTGTAACGCCTTGTAGTCTGCTTTGGACTAAACTATCCTGAGTCAGCATGATAGAGTGTTATGTGTTGATAAAACTGCCTCACTATTCTCAAGTTTTTGTCAGCATCATGGCAACAGGAGAGTTTTGTAAGTGGTAAAGACGTCATGATGTGAATGTTTATAGGCAGAACCTTTCAAGTTTGTGAAGCTGTATGGGAGAAAGCACAAAAGGGCTACTTTGAAAATATAACAAGTGAGCAGTGGAAGCTTTTAAAGTAACACAGTAAGGTAATTTGTTTCCTTGGCTTCCCATCCTTCCCCTGCATTTACCTGTGGCTACTGCCTGGGCCACATAGCTGTACATCTACACGGAACAATCTTTAAAATTATGTTACTGAGGGATGACCCAGCCAGTGTAAATTTTTCTAGCTCCATTGACTCTGCCCCTGATCTTTTCTCTCAGTTATAAATAAAGTGTTGTTTTTTTTAAGTCAGGATTCTTAAGGTTCCCCCAAGATCTTCAGATAATCAGATATCTACTTTATTAATGATCAGTCCCTGTTAATAAATGGATAAATATGAGAGACACAGAGTGGTTAAGTGAGTTGTCCATAGTTGCAGGGAAATCTGTGGTAAATCTAGGATTTGAGTCCATGTCTACTTGCATGCTTTAACCACAAAACTATCTTCCTTTAGAACATGGTAGTTATGCTATTGATAACTACAAAAGTTAGAAGTGGTTTCTTGAATAATATTCTTATCTATATGGAGAGACATTGCGGAGACAAAGGTTTTCACCCAATGTTCTTTTCTGCATATTAAATGAAAGAAAGTGACAGTGTCTTTCTAGTGGCTGGTGAGTTTTCTCTTATCAAAACTTGCCAGACATTAATAATTTATTTCATCAATGCAGTGTAGGTTGTTGAAGATTTCACCAGTCAGTGGCTATAATGATTTGGGCAATCTGAAAAAGGAATGGAAAAAGAAGATGGTTTTTTTGGGGGGGAGGAGGGGAGCGTTACATTTCAGACCAGATTTAAAAGTGTCATTACTGGGGTTAATACAATACTATCAACTGAGATAGTTTTGAACCAAGAATTCATTGCTCTTCAAAAAATCTGAATTTTGGTCCAATCCTGTCAGATATTAGCATTGCTCCAGAAGAAAATTTGTATTTATAGTTAATGTATATTTTAAACATGCGACAGGGTAACAGTTTCTCTGTTTATCACACAGACCACGCAAATGCTTAATTTGCCTGTGAGAATGCATGCATCTTATATCAATTATCATTTTAGTCACTGATCCTGTGTACAGGTGGAACCCTGCACAAATTCTCATTAACTGCAGTCAGGCTCCATTTGAGTGCAGGGGTTCACCCAGGCAGAACTCACTGCAGAATCAGGGCATTAAATTACATGCCTGGAAAGTAGCATTTGTTACTCTTTCAACATAGTCTGGATTTCTCTGTACTCTGAGGCTATGTACACACGATCACTTTATAGCGCGGTAAGGCTCCTTACCACGCAATAAACCCAGTAGCGTACACACGATCAATTTCCCTGTTGCGCGGCAACACCCTCTTGCCACACAACAGTTAAACCACTCAAAACGAGAGTGGTAGCATTATCGCGGAACAGCTGTTCCGCGGTAATGCTAGTGTGTACTCATTCGGTGGAATAGACAGCCTCCGGAAATGTCCCAGAGTGCCAATCGAGGCAACTCTGGGACATTGGAGCGGTCAAATATGTCAATTTCACTGCTCTAGCAGAGCAGTGAAATTGAGTATTTTTGGGAGCTGCCTGGTTTGGCAGCTCCCCTGGACTGAGCTAGGGGGCTGGCCCGAACCGGCTGCCCACGCCGTTTCGAGCCAGCCCCCCAGCTCAGTTCCCGGGCTTCGGGTGCCGGCAGGCACTCTGGCGCTTAAGAGCC
>ML688570.1:7801-35085 GCA_007922175.1 Pelusios castaneus | reverse complement strand
CCACTGGGGAAGAGGCACCATAGGGGCAGTAAATGGGAGGCCTGCCTATGACTGTTGGTAAGGAAAACTTTGACATTTCAGAGAGGAGAAACATGCAGAGTGACCTGACCAGAGAGCCAAGAAATGAAAAAATAAGTGCCAGGAGATGCTGAGACTGAAAAAGAGAGTTTCAATAGGATGTGCATGCATCAAGTAGCGGAAAGGAGCCCTAGAGCAACCAGGAGGAGGTGCCATCTGTGATGAGTGGGTGCTTTGTCAGGAGAGATTAAAAAGATTGGAACTATTCGGCTTGCAAAAGAGATGACTAAAGGTCTATACAATTATGAATGGTGTGGAGAAAGTAAAGAAGGAAGTGTTATTTACCCTTTCACATAGTATAAGAACCAGGGGTCAGCCAATGTCATTAATAGGCAATTGAAACAAACATAAACAAGTACTAATTTATTTAAACGCACAGTGAGCCTTAAGAACTTATTGCCAGAGGGTGCTTTGAGATCAAAATGATAACTGGATTAAAAAAGAATTGGTTAAGATCATGGAGGATAGGTTCATCAATGGCTATTAGCTGCACTAGTCAGAGATGCAACCCCATGCTCTGGGAGTGCCAGATGCTGGGACTGGATGACGAGGGATGCATCACTTGATGACTCCTGTTCTGTTCATTTGCTTTGAAGCATCTGTCACTGGCCGCTGTCAGAAGACAGGCTACTGAGCTAGATGGTGCATTGGTCTGGTGCAGTGTTCCATTTTTATATTCTTAATCAGCAAAACTAGCAAAATATGCTATCTAATCTAAAATAAGTTTAAGTAACTGTTTTAGTTCTATATCACTGTGGTACCAAGATTTAATCCTAATTATAGCCATTGGCGATCAGAAGATAGAACAAACCCATTGTGTAAGCAGGATAAATTGCTATAAGATATGATGTGCATTGGTCAGTTTATTACTACCTGAAACATGGGCAGTCTCCACCACTGCCACTTGGGCTTTAGCAATTTACATTAATGGGTTGCACCAGGGCTCAGCCACCAGTGGTTAGCTGTAGAAATCCTCAGTGTGGTCAAGCCATAAGAAGCACAAAAGCCCAGAGCAAAATGGAGTTTTCTTCATTCCACCCTTCAAGGGCAAAGGGATAGAGAAGAATGAGTGAGTCTGTGTGTGAACATGCCTTGATCCTTGAGAAAAACTTTATGAAAAAAGTATGTTTTACAACTCTATCTTAATGCTGTAGGGATTGGCTCAGTCAGCCGGGTTTCTTTTGGTAACAGGGTCCACCAATAGGGTCTTGCTGCAAAGAAAGCCTTATTCCCAATGCGTGATAGTCAGCTGATTGTTAATACCTGGTCAAAATGGAGTTTTCATTTATAAATTAATAAATAAGTCTCCTGCCTTTTCCACTGCAAATACAGTATTCACAATCTGAATTGATGCAGTGCTAACTGGCTTTTCAGAACACATTCTCTAACCAAACAATAGCACAAGCAAAAATATGAACTTTATTACCATTCATCTCAATATTGTGTTTATGTGAAAGCTATTAATGGGAGTCGTCCTGCTTTTAGCAGGGGGTTCGACTACATGACCTCATGAGGTCCTTCCAGCCCTAATATTCTATGAAATGTTAACTCTATTAACCATGTCAAATGTGATTTCTTTTTTTCTAAATGACTTCAAGGAAAAGTCAGACAATCCAGCCCTGGCAGAGAGATGGACAGAGGACTTAAGTTTTTTTTCCATTTCTAATTTCCATTAACATCTTATTTTGGAATTGTAGAGATGAAGGGAAATTATTGCTTTGCTAGTCTCCTTTTCATTGCTCTGGAGAATCAAAGCATGTCTAAGTTTTCCAGTAAGACCAAGGTAATGTCTTTCATAGCCCCTTGTCCTACTTCTGGTTTATAAAAAAGGCTGTGTCATGGGACTTCATTTTACTTTATTTGTATTGTGTGTCAAGGCTTTATAATTTGCAAGGTAGCATATTAGGCTGAGGCAGGCTAAGAGGGCAGTGGGACAGTTCTTGGAGAGTGTTCCATAGATCCACCTGAATTTTTTTGTATGTGTTTCCTAAGATGTAAATGATGTAAGTGCCTAAAGGTATGGATAGGTGTATTTATAAACTGAAAACAGTGAAACATAAATATTGCTGTCTGCACTAATAATAGCTCTAAGAGTACTGCAGCATTTAGGGTAAAGTGTGTATTAGTTCTGACATTCTAAGAATGTACCAAGATTGAGGGGACCTTTATGTTAATTATATTAGTCCGAAGCATACAAATATATGTGGGCCAGCTCATGTCTCCTACAGCAAAACACATGGGAGGAAAACTCCATAAGGTTCCCATAAATTTTCTTTTAATTTTCCCATTGTGTACTGACACCAGAGTTTGCTCATCTCCTGTTCAGATGAAACAGAAAGTAGAGTCTCCCTTTTTGTGGATTCCATGTGTTTCCTCCTTGCATGCCTCTCAAGAGCACTCCACTAGAAAGGTGAGGTAACAAATCCTCCACATGGGCTTGTCAGGTACTCCCCTCTGTGCAGGAGAAACCACCAGCAACCACTCATGCAGCCATAGAGGAAAGAGCAAGGTTTGCCTCATAGTTTGTGTAACACTCTATAGATCCTAAAGTGAGGTGTGACTGTAAATTAATTTTTATTAACAAATTTCTGCTCCATTTCTTCAGCTGAAAACAAGTTTTCAAAATTCTCAAACCTCTAAACACTTTAACTATTTGAACTATGGAGAACACAGAGAATGGGGGCTTATTTATGTTTCATGAATATCTACATTTTATTATGCTGGTTGTCGTTACAGAGATATCTCTGCTGTAAATATAAACTTTCAGAGGGAAATAAAATCAGGAAAGGATCATCTCACTGCACAGCATGCACTTCCAATTTCAGAGAAATATGAAATTCAGACATTGAGTAATTCTGGACCTCTTCCATGAGACTGTCAGACGAAAACTGTGGCCTTTAATGATCACAGGCATCTATGTTCAATTGAGTGTGACTAGATGAAGCAAGAATTCAAACTGAATCTCCTCAGTGAATTGTCTGCTGATTAAGATGTAGCTCAGCGAGAGCAAAAAAGGTCCCAAGAGAACAAATTTCTATTGAGAAAGCAAGTGCAAAACCAGATTTGAGGCTGCAAAGTGTTCTTTAGACAGTGTGCAATGTGGAATTTTAATATGTAGTGGGGGGAAATGTGATAAAAAATGCTTAGATGGTTTTTCTTTAAAAGAAAATACTCCTCCCCCACAATCCACATAAAAATGTTACAGGAAAAAGTCTTAATTTCTTTTTCCCTCTGAGTTAATGCATTCCATTTAATCTGCACAGAATATTCCTCTGAACTTTCCTGACTCAGGATGACGGCTACTATTTCTGATTGTGAGATATTTCAGATTAAAAACTGGCATCTTTATGGAATTAAGGAGCATATCACATCTCACACACCCAGTTGTGATAACTTTCTTTTTGGATTCAGAATTGGCACCATTTCTCTTCAGTTCTATATCTACTTTCTCTGGCTACTGGGTTGTATAGTCAAATATTAGAAAATATAGTGGGGGATAAGTGAAAAAAGGTCTTTGGAGGAATACAAGTTTGTTATATAGTTTATGGAGGAATCCCACAGAAATACAATCTCTTCTGAAACAGAAAGAGGCAACAATATTGTCAGTCCTATGTAGTAGAATATATCCAAGACTTCCAAGTCACTCTCCTGACAAAACAATTTGGATGATGGTTTCAGAGCAGCCTGCCCATTTAGAAGTTAGCAGTGAGGGCTTGGCTCCTCTTCTTGTCTCTCCTTATCACAATTACAGTTCTCTTTTGGGTGACGGTTGGAGAGAGGCATCCTTAGGCCAGCGGTTCCCAAACTAATTTGGCCATGGAACACTTTTGGGCTTTGAATATATTTATGGAACACATACATGCTGGTCCAGGAGTGGAGGGGAGGCATAAATACAATTCAAATACCTTAGTATTTTTATAATAATAATTTCATAATTTCATATCTAATATTTTAGAAGGAAAAATATTACTAGCATTGAATTTTTTTAATGGAACACCTATTCACATTGCACAGAACACCAGTGTTCGATGAAACACAGTTTAGGAAACACTGCCTTAGGCCATATAATTATTACTTCATCTATTTGGCTAAAAATGGAGCTGCAATTAAGCGAAAGGAAAAAACACTTGTCCTGCTCAGAATGCTGGCTTTGGTGGATTCTATTCTTAAATGGTTGTACATTGTATACAGCGCCTAAGTGCCTAACTCAGATTTTGTGGATCCTGATGTTCCAGGGAGATTTCTAGGTGTCTAGGAGTTGCAGCACTCAGCTTTTGTGGATCTGTCCCATTCTTAAAAGTCCATATTTTTCTGTTTTGATAGTAAAAAGGGCTAAACCTAGGGCTAGTTTTAGGGGCAGGCGAGCAGGATGGTTTCCCTGAGTACCAGCTTCCAATCATGACACTGTTTGTTTGTATGCTGTGCTGATTGTTTGACAGTTTTCGCTCCTCTGATTGGCCAGTCATTTTTTTTTTGTTTTGTTGGGTTTTTTGGTTAGGTGACTTTTTGCTCAGTCACTCAGGGTGGGGAGTTCCAAAAATGTTTTCTGACATAGCCAGCAAAACACCATGAAGCAATCCCATTTAAACCTCTCATACAATATAAAGAATCAAATAAAGACCTTTCTCAAAGGTACAAAATATCTCCCATTTCACTTAATAAATGAAAGAAGAACAGTATCTAAATTAGAACAGATGTCGCATCTTGGGGCTACCATATATAAAGAGATATTGGGTGATGTTGATTAGGAAGCCACGGTTTAATTTGTCTTCCTTGAGTATATTGAGAAAAAAATACTGTTGGGGGTGGGGGAGAGGGAGGGGGCAAAAAGAGCACATATATTATCCTTCAATTTGTAAAAGTAACTATATTATACCTTTTAAAGATAGTTTGCTACAAAATGAAATTATATTAATTTACCTCTAGTTGCTTTTGTCTGTTTGTCATATACTTCTGACTCCTGCTCCAACCATTCTTCTGTGGAAAAATACTCAAAACTATGCTAGACATTCAGATAATATAGTGATGAGGCACATAAAATACAAAGGTAATTAGGTAGTGAGAATTTAATTCCATCACCTTTAGAAAGTTTGGAGGAAACAATGTCTGTTGGGAATATCAGCCTTAATTTCTTCTTTAGGAATATACCCACTTTTATTTTTATATGGCCAATTTTATAATAGTACTACTTGGATTTTGGCAAGAACACTCTAATTGTGTCACCAGCTTCCTTGAAGCTTGCAATAGATATAATGTAGTTATGACATAGATTATGTGAACTATTAGTTACAGCCTTATAGTCTGCAAAGATAAATATATAAATTGAGGTCTAACTCCTCCCAGAGGCCTACCAACCAGTCAGTTTTAAAGTATGGGTTTATATTCTATCTGTATTCAGATAACAAGCCATATATATTATGGTTTTCTTAATGGGAGGCTTTCACTAAGATTTAAAAAGGTGTAATTCACAGGTGACTAGACTTTAAAACTAAAAAGTTTCTGAAGAGTTTCATTCCTATATCATTACTTAAGTCTTTTTAATGAAAAAATTATATATTTAAATGAGACAATTAAAAAGATGCAAATTAAGAAAAAGAAAATTGAAAATGCAGGTTACCAGAACAGTGTTTGCCTAAGGACCACCATCTTAAAAGTGACTAAAGTGTTTCTAACAAGATTAAACTATAGGATGAAAATTGGTCAATTTTTCATGTAATTAATTTATATGACTCCACAGTAAGCACATCTTTTTATTATATTATACCACAAAGACTAGCTGCTACAGGTATGTTATAGTGTAATTCTGTATTAAAACAAATTTTAAATGACATTAAACTGAATAACATACCTATGCTAACTATTTTATCACCCAGGGTATCCATTTGACAAAGAAAATTCCTAAAATAGATAGGAATTGACATATTGGATTAGACCCATGTTCTAGCTAGTCCAGTATCCAGTCCAGTATATAGTCCAGACAGTGTCCAGCACCACATACTGCAGAGGAAGATGTACAAAGCCTGCAGACAAATGTGAAGTAATCTCAACCCCTATCATCCTAGTCATTAATAGTTAAAGATCAGTTTAAACCCAGAACATGATATAATATCCCGTCCACAAACTTTGTTAGTGTTAATGATAACTGGATATTCTTGATAACTATATAAATGTGAAATCCTTTCTTGAACCTTTTTTATAACTTGTCCTCAATGGCATCCTGTGGCTGTTTGTTCCAGTATTAAAATCCATATTGAAGTTGTGAAGACACAATAGACATAAAACAAAAGGCCAGATTTCCTCAAATGCACTCAACAACCACTGAGTTAATGGGAGGTATGCATATATATTCTAGGAAAGAATTTGATGCCTAGATGGTGGTCTATAATTTGCATCTTGTGAATTCAGAAATGTTTGCAAATGAATACATGATATTATCTGAAAGCCTTATCACTGTCCATCTTCTGCATTACAGTTCCCAGGCACAATTACCATATTTCTTCATTTAACAACACTGAAATTTTAAGATATCTTAAACTAAATTGATGATAACAACAAACTGAATATTACTGAGAGAAAGAAAATGGTGATAATAATGTCATATTGCTATTTACAACAGTGAAGTATATTTCTTGTCCTAATATCAAAAATCATATTAGCAACACCTTCTATCCTATTTGCAACTTTTCCATTTGCATTAACACATTAATTTTTGTGAATATTACAATGATACAAAAGTTACTATCACAAATATACAATTCCTGTTAAAATAAAAGAGATAATACTACACTAGAAAAAAATGGAGCCTTGTTCAATATTCTTCATTTATCAATCTCTTATTGACTTTCTGTAAGGAGTGCTGCAGAGATTGTCAGATTGCAATGCTGTTCCAAAAAGAAATCAATGGGACTTGCCTCCATAAGGACAACGACTAGTTCCAAATGAAAATACTTTGTATGTTTTGCCAGTTGTAAATCCATCAAATATTATAACTCAAAAGAAGTATTTAACAAAAGGTTCCTAATTTTAATATTTATAACTAAGGCTGGTTGAAAAATATGGTATCTTGCAATTTTTCAAAGGATCAAGAAATGATTACCCCCGCCTCTTTTTTTTTTTAACCAGTTCTACTTTTAATAAATATGGAAGTGTATGTAAAAAGGGAAAGACAATTGACTGGCATATGGGAACATTTTTACAATTCAGGAAAGACTTTCTAACTCAAAAGAAACTAAGGAAATGTGGTCTATATGAACTTACTATAAAAGGAGTACATAAGTGGTTGAAAAACTACTCAAAGACTAATTATCAATGGTTCACTGTCAGACTGGGGGAAAGTCCCTCAGTGGTCTGTTCTGGATCAGTATTATTCAATATTTTCATTAACGAGTTGGATGGTGCAGTGGACAGTATTCTTTATGACATTGACCTGGGAGGGGTTGCTAACATGTTGAAGAACAGGATTAAAATTCAAAATGACCTTGACAAATAGGAAAATTAGGAGAAGAAACAAGACCACACTTCCCCATGAGTCTTAAATAGTCCTTGTCCTTAGCAGTGAATTTCACCCTGGGCTATCAGATGGTGCATTAAATGATTAAGTTCTTCACAATTTTTTGTTTATTTTATCCAGAAATTGTGGCTGTATACTCTGTCCTGCAGATAGGTATTAGAATCTCCTTTGTTTGAAGACATTTGACTTGTTGAGCTACATTTTCTTGTGAGTTATGTGCATGCAACTTCCATAGGCATTTTGAGGGGAAGTATCTGAGAACAGAATTAGGTAAAAACAGTGACATAGATGTAAAATGTCAGAAGCTGTCATTAGGACCACCTTTTTCAAAATGTAAAACAGAATTTAATCCTAACCTCTCTTCCCAATGACCCACTCTGACATAGCTATCTATATTCCCTGGAAATATTTGTTCACATTTTTTAGTATATTTTGAACACCATGTTCACACCCCTTTCATGTTCATTTTCATTAAACATTTTAGCAAATGAGTTTACTGCTAGTAAACTTGAAGGAAAAGCTAATATTAGTCACTTGTAAACTTCTGTTCTTGTACCCAGGGCGATCCCTCTCCCCCTTTCCCACTCCCCCACTCCGATTTTCTTGCTTTCCTCTCTTTTTCTTATTCCTTTTTGCCTATTGTTTGTAAATTTTTGCTAATATCCTTTACAAATTATTACAGCTCAGTTCCTGAGCTGCAGACAAGTAGCACTTGACACAAGTCAAGAAGGGACGCACAGAAGTGTCATCATCTATGATAAAACAAACAGGATTCACCCCTTCACTATCAATAAACTGCCTAGATTATCTATGAAAGAGGATCCATCTGTTAATATGGGGGAAATTAACTTCGCTTTTAGCTTGCCTACAGAAAAATGTTCATATAGGAATCTGGTTGCACTTATAGAGAGAGTGTAAGCTCTCAACAACATAAGAGATTGTAACTGAATTGTTGGTATCATATTCTTCTATTAATTTTAGCTGTTATTTCCATTATAGAATTAATAAGTCTGAATTCTCATGGCCTGACACATTGCAAAAATCTTGATAATAGAAATGTAGGAATGGAAGGGGCTTGAGAGATCATTGAGTTCAGCCCTCTGAACTACCTACACCATCCCTGATAAGTGTTTGTCTAACATGTTAAAAAAAAATCTAAATAATGGGTATTCCACATTCCTCCTTGAAAGGTTATTCCAATGCTTAACTATCCTTACAGTTGACTTTTTCTCTAAATATCTAACCTAAATCTACTTTGCAGCAGACTGAAGCCCATTACTCCTTCTCCAAACTTCAGTTGACATGGAGAACAACTGGTCACTGTCCTCTTTATACCAACCCTTAACTTATTTGAAGACTGTTTCTAGATGCTCCCTCAGTTGTCTTTTCTTAAAACATGCCTAGTTTTTAAACCTTTCTTCTTCTTAAGTAATGTTTTCTAAATCTTTTATCAGTTTTGTTGCTCTCTTCTGGACTCTCTCCTGTTTATCCATATCTCTCTTAAAATGTGGCACCCCAAAACTGGGCACAGTACTATAACTTGAACTGACTACTAAACAGAAATAAGTAGAGGTGGACAATTACCTCCCATATTTTATGTATAACACAGTTAACACACCCTAGAGCAGGGGTCAGCAACCTTTGCCAGCCCCTGTGCTGGGCCCTCCTCCTTGAACCTCAGCCCATGCCCGTGGCCCCCTTGGCTGAAAAAAGTGGTGTCTGCCTGAAAATTTGGCGGCAGCCACAGCTCAAGTTGTAGGGTGGGGGTAGGGTGTAACTTCCTAGGCATGCTGCTGAAAGGAGCCACTTGCTGAAAGAAGCCACCCAGAGCAGCTCCTCTTAGCAGCATGGCTGGGGATGGAGGTCCCCAGGCACGCCACAGAAAGAAGCTGCCCAGAGCGGCTACTCTTGGAGGTCCCCAGGTATGATGCAGAAAGAAGCCACCTGGAGTGACTTTTGGTGGCAGATGTGGCAAATTCTGTGGCATCGCAGAGGATGCTGCATGCTGCTCCGAAGGGGCTCGTGTACCGCTGTCGGCACACATGCAGAGGGTTGCCTACCCCTGCTCTAGAGTATTATCTGTTTTTCAGTTGCATCACACTGTTATCTCATAATCAATTTGTGATCCACTATAATTCCCTTTACCTTCTCAGAAGTGCAACTGCCTAGCCAGTTATTTCCCATTTTGTAGTTCTGCATCTGATTTATTTCCCTAAATGTAGTGCTTGGCACTTGATTTTAGACCATTTCTCGAAGCTGTCAAGATTATTTTGAATTCTAACCCTGTCCTCCAAAGTCTTAGCAACCCCTCAGAAAATGATGGTGTAAAGCACACTGTCTCTGTACTACCCAATTCATTATTTCACAGTTCCTTAGTTTGCTCATGAGAATGTTATGTGGGATTGTATCTAAAGCTTTAGTAAAATCAAGATATATTACGTCTACAACTTTGCTCCATTCCACTGGGCCAGTAGCCCAATCAAAGAAAGAAATTAGTTTGGTTTTACATGATTTATTCTTCATGAATCTATGTCGTATAATAACAATAGTTTTTATTATTTATGTTGTGGTAGCACCAAATGTGCTAAGTGATTTCCAAACATAGAAGACAGACTTCCTGACCTGAAGAGCTTAAAGTAATGGTCCTCCATTGATTTGCTTTATGACAATAGCAATTATAAAATAAAATCACATTTAACTTAGAAACACAGTGAAAAAAATGAAAATATACATATTTTAATCTCTTTACAGCAGTGGTTCCCAACCTTTTTGGCTCGAGGGCCACAGATATTATTTTTACAACCCTGAAGGGCCACCAGTCTCCACCAGCAGTTGCCCATCACCCCCCACTGCAGCCATACAGAAGGAGGAGGCTGCCTCCTGACTAATATCTCATTTCCCTGGCTGCAACAGGGAAACTGCATGTGTCCTATAGCCCTGTGTGCTCCACCTGGTCCCTGGGCAGTGAATCCCTTCTGCAGTCAGGGGGACAGAAGATCATGGTCCCCTCCCTCTGGCTCCAGCAGAGACCCACAGCACCTATGAACCAAGGTTGAGCACTTCACTGTGCTTCTTGCTACAAAGAGGGGGAGAGGAGTATTGATCTCCCATCCCCTAGGCTGCAGCAAAGAACCACCACCAGTCTTTAAGTTTTAGCCCTGAAGAAATACACGTCACCTGGGTCCTTAGACAGCAGGTCCCTTCTGCATCCAGCAGGAGAGGAGCAGCAAGTTACTTTGAAAGGCTCCACGGGCCACTGGGCGACAGGTTGGAAACCACTGCTTTACAGTATAAACATGGTTATGACATGGTTTTCAGAAATAATGTATTAACAACATACAGTTATAGTGACTATGTAGCAAGACCAGTACCTTTGCCAGAGGAGGAACCTACTAATAGCAGTGCACCACATGTGATGCCTCTTCTTCAACTAAAGAACACTGGACAGAATGAGCCTGTCCATCTTGTTGGACATTCAGAGAACTTAGCTGTCCAATGCCCTGTAATGGTCCTCGAGTGCCTGAATAAGAGCAGCTTCATATGCTGTCATCTAGATCAAGACCTGCTCCCCTTGAAAGGTTAGTAATTTCTGTCTCTCCCTTATGTATTGTTCAATAGCTTGATCCTCTACTCTGGTCAAATAAAAGAACTGGTCACAGGATCTGATACAACTCTCTGGCCTACTGCTAGATCTAGAACCGGAATACTTTGCCCCTGGCTAATGCCATCCCCTCCTGAACACATGTCATTTCTTGACAGAAAAACAAACAAAAAACCCCACACTTAATATTTCCCTTTTCTACTGACTTGAACTTATACAGTTTTGTTTGGAGGGGAGAGGGGGGGTTACCCTCTGACTTTTGCTCATAGACTATTTAAAGGCTTGGGCAAAGCCCACAAGGAAATGTGTTCCATAATATTAGCCTCCTTCAGGCACTCAATATATATATTTGAGACACATGTACATATTGGAGGAAAATAGAACTACTTTAATCTGAAGAACAATATCTATTTATATTTGACATTTTAAATAGTAAATAGCATAAAAATCTGCTTACTTATAAAACACCACCAAGTTGTGCAGTAATTGTATAGTGTATCTTGAAAAAAAGAACCCAATGTAGTTAAAATTTATCAACAGAAAACACTGTAATACACATTTGAGCTGCTAGTCAAAAGGACATCATGCTCACAGGGAGCTTCATTAAAAAATGTAGAAGAGCTATTAATGGTGTTTGCTGTCCATGGAATGATGCCCATTTTAGTGACAACTTAAATGCATATACTGGTTATTGCTACTGTTGTTTCTTTTTTCATTGATGGATTCTAATCAGCAATATTGGCAAAGAGAAAGTAAAGTAGGCGGAAGGAAAAGTAATGTCTCTTAACAAGCAGTCGTTATTTCTTAACAATGAGTGGCTATTTATAAGTATTGATTATCACCCCAGAATGAGCTGTATATGTATTTGAGTATAGACTGCTGATTGGTAAATTGGTTTGACCGATGGATTATTAATAAAGTATCCGGCAGCTAACAACTGAAGAAGAGTCAATAATACATGTAAAACAGAACCATTTGCTAAAAGGTGTATTGATAAGATGTGACACTATAAACCACTGATTCCCAACCTGTGGCCCAGGGGCCAAAACTGACCTGCAGGGTCTTTCAAAGTGGCCAGTCGCCCCCCTCCTACTGCCTGTAGAAGGGAACCACTACCTAAAGACCCAGGCAGAGCACATTTCCTCAGTCCTAAGAGACCATTACAGCTCTTTGCTGCAGCCAAGGGGATGGGAGAGCTGCACTCCCCTCCCCCATCAGTAACAGGGAGTATGGTCGATAGGTGCTGGGTTCCCTGCTGGAGACAGAGAGGGGAGCACTGATCTTCCGTATCCCTGGCTACTGAAGGAAGTCATTGCCTAGGGACCCAGGTGAAGTGCACAGGGTTACAGGACACTTGCGGCAACCAGGGAGACAGGAGATCAGCAAGGAGGAGGCAGCCTCCTTGCAGGATAATACCCATCTGGTTGCAGTGGTGGGGAGCCTGCTGGCAGAGACTGATGGCCCTTCAGGGTTGTAAAAATGATATCTACGGCCCTCAAGCCACAAAGGTTGGGAACCACTACTAGAAACAATATGGAGCAAATAGTTCGCTCAAGCCCCCCACCCTCCCATCCCATTGTGAACATGAAGTTACCTAGACGCAGCAAAATGTGCAGAGGGGTTAATGTTGTAACATCCCTTGTGTGCCATAGCAACTAGTTTTGCAAAAGTGCCATTTGCAGTTTTGCAAAGGAGGTTACAAATGAGGAGCAGAGATAGGACATGAATCCCTTGTAATGCAGATTTAGCAGCTAGTGCAGTAACCATATGAATTACTGCAGTCTCAGGAATGCGTAGTTTCAATTCTATTCCTGCAGTCCGTAACAGATTTCTTTGTCTGATGTGAGTGTTCCCTAGGTCACGGTAGTTGCCCTGGATTTAACCCTTAAAACAATGGCTAGTTTGCAAGTCAATAACTCCTGAGAGCTGGCTGCTTCTTAGGCTTCTTAAGGGTCAGGCATAGGATGCTATTGTGGGGAAGAGAGATTAAGGACTTTTTTCTGGGAGTGGGTCAAGCTGGAACTCATCTGAAGACTAACACTGAAAAATCTCTCTATTACTAGAAGAAATCTTCACTGATCTGGGTATACATTCCCAACAGATTGTCTGTTTGTCTTTTGTATTTCTAAAGTGCGCAGCACCATTGTATCAAGGTGCCATCCCACTGCCAGTTTTCAACCCTATCATAAGGTGGAGAAATAGATAGGAAATAGTCAGATAGGAGAGAATCACAGCAGGCCAGAATGGACTGTGGGAGAGCAGAGGAAAGGAATTAACAAAGGGAATAGGTTGGCTCATGACTGAAGGAGAGAGAGGGTGATTTAAGAGGACTGGACTATTTGGAGGAAGACATGCATGAGGAGATGAGGGAGGATGTGACAGAGTGCTGGCTGAGAACTGAAAGCTAACCCAGCTCTTTGCCCCTGGAACTCTAATCAAAGGGGGAGTGGAGCCATCTGAGCAAGCTTGTGGGGCCTGGGCTAACAGAGAGCAGCTGTTATGCTCGTTAGACTAACCCTATAAAGGCTGACAGGAAGGCCCTCACAAGGGACTTACTAGAGACTCAGCACAAGGAGGTAGCAGGAGCAGTAGGGGAGAGGAAGTGGTTGGTTCCCTGAGTCTGGGGAGAAGTCTCAGTTGGAGGGGACTTATTTTGAATAAGGGGTTGAGGTAGTGGGGCCCCTGAGCCTGGACTATACTTGTAAATAGTTGGTAGGGGGGAATAAATAAAGAGCACAGGTGAGAACATGGCTTGTGGGGAAAAAAGACACAGAGTAATAGGCGGGAGGGCAGTGTGAACCTGCTACAGAGGGTTATAATTCTCTGAAGGAGAGCAAACTGAGATTTGGAAATGAATTAATAATATTTCTTCTCTTCAGTGCAGATCACTGATGGCAAATAAAAGCATTCTCACATAGAGCACTTCTCCTCAGTGCTGAAGCAATTAAGAATTTATTTTAATAATCTGCACTTAACTGCCAGGACTTCTTTCCTATCATTCCTTTCTTGTAGAACAAACATGTTGAAACTGTGGAAATATAAACCAGACACATTGTCCACTAGTCTAAATGGTCTCGGGTAGTAGTCATACCATGTCTTTCTTATTCATTCTATGAATGCACAAGTATTGAAAGGCTGAGGGCATGTGTTAAAGTACTACTAATAGTATAATGATGAAAAATAGTTTTAAAAATATGAAGTTACTACTTTATGATTGTCTTAGACCTTCAGAAAGATTCATCCTTCTGTCAAGAGTCCCTGGGGATGATTGTAATAACAATAGCATTTTCTTCTAAAGGTACAAGGACGTGATCATGAAAAATTAGCTAAGATGGAAAATCAAAACATTAAGTTTTAAAATGGTGATTGCTTCTAGTTAGTTGTATATTTTATATTTATTTGAAATGGGGATGTATTCTGAGTCAAACTATGCAAAAATAGCTTCATACTAAAAACTCTGAAGCTACAGTCTTAGCCTGAAAATGTGTAAGGAGGGATGGCCAGGATGATCTGATAGGAATGTCACTCAATAGCAACACCTTCTAGAAAAACATTAAATATCATTATTAAAACTTGCACATTACCAACAGTATTTGTTGGTTCATCTATGAGACCTTCACTCAGTACATAAGAACTAGATTCCAAGAAATAGAGAGAGATGATGGTAGAAATCCCACACAAAATAAATACACTTTTAATTAAAAGCTGCTAATAAATATAGTGTAATTTCTACTCCAAACATTCTTTCTTTTTAGTATTTTAATTAAATAAAATAAAACTCAACATTTTCACTCTGCAATCTGTAAATGTCAATGGAGATTGTTTATAGCAAGTGAAACTAAACAGACTTAGTTAAAATATATTCTGGCAAAAATGCAAGCTCAGTTGAACCTGAGTTAATGACTATCCATCCACACTCCCTAAACTGAGATTTTCTTGCAATAGACCAGTCACATCCCATAATATTTTCTGGAGAGGTAGCTGTGTTGGTCTATTTCAGCAAAACAAACAATTACTCCTGTGGCACTTTTAAAGACTAACAAATGTATTTAATTCTTAAGTTTTGTGGACATAATCTACTTCCTCAGATGCATAAAATGGAAACTGCAGGGCTCCTTCTCTGTATGAGTCTCTATACCTAACTTACTGCAGTTTTCATTTCATGCATCTAAGGAAGTGGGTTATGCCCACAAAACTTAAGAATTAAATAAATTTGTTAGTCTTTAAAAGTGTCACGAGTCCTTGTTTGTTTTGCATATTTTCCCCATAATATTCTCCATTCAACCTGAGCAAATTTCACAATTTCTAGAAGACATAACAATTGCCTAGTCTTGGTACTTTTGAGTACGCTCGACTGCTTTTTTAATTGTATATTTTTAAACTACTCTTTAGCCAAACTCTATATAAAAAAAACTTTGTAGACTATATGTTTGCAAAATCCTACTTGCCATGAATGATGTTACTTTATTTGAGGGAGGTATTTTTCATAATCATCATCTTCTTGGTAAGTATGGATAAGTAGATTATGCCCATACATATGATCAAACATATGAAGAACATACTGTTCAACTCCATACAGAGAATGCAAAAGACTTTATGCCTCCTTTTTGCTTCTGCAATCCTGGGATGGCTTTGCCACAGGCCAAGCTCATGGCATGATTTAGAGCAGCCAAATTACACCAGCTGCCAATGACCAAAGAGGCCATTTTGGCAGCTTGGAATAACGTGTTAGAAAGAATCTGAGGAATTGGGACTACATATCTGGATTGCTAATTTTTTAGAGCAGTTTTGTAAGGCCCACAGTGCACTGTTACATATGTGGTTAACTGGTATGTATCAGAATAGATGTAATTAGATTCAAATGAACTGATTTAATACAGTAGTTCTGATACACCCCTGAGGCTCACTAAGTGAAGAATTGGAATTTTATTCTGTTTTAGTTGTATGTTGGTGAAAATGTCCATTCTGAAGTTTTATTATGATGACCATTTATTATTATGATTTATTATGACCATTCCAATACTCTATTGTCAGTTAGTTTCAGCCTTATCTGAAAATTAATTAATTTTTGAGTTAAAATATCTTATAAAAACAACCATATGGGCTCATACCGATGGTCCATCCAGTCCAACATCCTGGCCTTCGATAGTGGCCAATGCCAGGTACTTCAAATGGAATGAACAGAAATCTCATGATTAGTCCCAAACCATAAATTTCCTTTTTTTTTTTTTTTTTTTTTTTTTTATATTTCATAAAGATTCATTCCTCTTTCCTGAGTTATGAAAAACACATTTTCTCCATGTGTTGGGATATTTTTCTAATTCCTAATGGGCCCTGAGTTAAATCTAACCTGACTTAATGCTAAAATTTCACTAATAACATCCTGGTTGGTACTAGGATCTCTGCCATGTTTCAAGAAACTTGGTTGAAAAACCAAATCCTTAAGACACAGCTATTTTAAAAGAGCATGCACAGCATAATCATCTCCTGAACTTCAGGGAGATGCAACACAATGTATGTGTAGATATCTAAGACTACACTTAAATGTTTTTTATTGTGAAATCATTCTCATAGCTACAAGTGATTCTATTTCGTTGGCATGAAATTCTAGGCCATGTTGAAGTCACTGAGCACTGCTATTGATTTTAAAGAAATCAAGATTTTCTCCCAAGCATAAGAAGCCACTGGCTGTAATTTTCATAAATGTCTGAAGGAGTTATATGCCAAATGTCCTCAGGTGATTCTGAAAATTCCCCCCATTTATATTTCTGCTAGTTTTCCTAACAAACTGTAATATACTGTAGTACTCCTTAACACCCTTTCCCTGAAACACTAAATGTGCATATTTTTTCAACCAGTCACCAGTGCAATGCTAAATAAAATGTAAATACTACAGGTACTAAAGACTCACAAAACCCTGGAGTGAGTATGTTATAGGTTTCCCTAGTGAGATGTATCTATTTGTGACCATAAGCAAAGTTCACCCTCATCATCAGTTAACCCACCGACATGGTGGGTGAAATTGACGATCTTTGTTTCCAAAACCAAAGTTACTTGAGCTTGTAGTGGAGCAGTGGCTCCATTATGGCTGGGAAGGGGTTAACTGGCTGGAGAGGGGCAGTCAATCAGCTGCAGAGGGCTCCTGAGCCAATCAGAGGGCAGGAGCAAATATAAAGCTAGGAGCAGCAGGGCTGAGAGTCAGTCTGCTGCAGGAGGAAGGTCTCTCCTGGACTGGTAGGCTGATGGGCTTAGGACCCTGGAGAGCGCCAAGTGCAGTGGAGCAGCCGGAGCCCAGAGAAGCCTAACCTCCTGAAGGGACTGGACAGCAACGAGTGGCTGGAGCAGTGGCCTGAGGGCAAGGAGTCAGGAGTGGGCAGCAGCTGGATCCAAGCCAGTGAGAGAGGCGTGACTGGGGCAGCAGGGAAGTGGCCCAGGGAATTGACGCCTGTCAAGCAAAGAGACCGGTGGGAGGCAGAAGGCCTCACTGGAGGCACATAGGGTCCCTGGGCTGGGGAGTGCTGTAGGGGGTGGGCCCAGGTCCATCCCCACTCCCACCACCATGCCAGGAGTGGCGAGGTGGGGTACAAGCTTGCCGTCCCTAGACTGTTTTAATGTGTGGCTGGTGTGGAGCGAGTGGGACTAGACTGCAGGAGGCGGTCAGTGGACTAGACCTAGCCCACTGCTGCAAAGTGGACCAGGGGACCTAGTTGTACCTGGGAAGGGGTGGACTATGGGTCTCGGCCGGAGGGCTGAGTTCCCAGAAGAGGACTCGGGGACTGAGTCTGGCATGTGGAGAGCAGAGCACAGACTGCCAGCAGGGGGACCACTTGAGTAATTTCCTGTAACATCACCAGGAGGCCCTTGCTGGTGAGCCCCATGCTGTGAATGGCTACAGAGCGACAGAACAGTCTGCTTCTACATGTATTGTACCAAAGAGCTGTTCTGCCAGCCTATCACTGTGATGCAAGATCCCTTTTCTGCAGGAACACCCTTTCCATCTAAAAAAGAGTTGGCACAGAGTCCTTATGTTAGCTATACACCACCCATGGATTGTCATTACACAAAGCATATTCTCAGATACCCAAATCTGTCAGCTGAAAGGCTATTTTGTGTCACTGAATTAACAGATTCAATAAACTAGCCCATAGCACTTAGCAAACCATTCAATTAAATGTAAGAGTAATGAATAGTTCCTTTTGCTATACTGTTATATGAAAGTATATAGTATTTTATATTGCATGTTTTATGATCATATAATTAACTCTGGCATTGCTCCCATGTAGCTAAGTAAGATTGGAGTGGGGATCTTGACTTTGAAGTTCTTGCTTTTTTTTTGTTCTGTATTTTAAATATCAGTTTTAACTTTGATTTTTGCACCTATTTGTTCTAATTATGAAAGCTGATTTATTTTTCTATTTTCTTCTTTAATAGTATTACGTGTCCAAACCATATCACATTGTTCTTTGAAAACCCAATCTCCCCAATGATTTATTTACTCGTTCTTGCCTTAGTACTACAAAAAGACAGTGGTGTCAGCTTTCTCATTCCAAAGTTATCCATCACTGCCTTGAACTTGTCAGTGTAAGATAGTGTCTTTATCGCCTATAACTCTTCACTTCTTTAAATCCAGAGTATGTTTAAAGATATCATTAAGTCTTTTGGAGGTAGATGGATTTGATCAAGTCCTCTGAAGTAGAGTTAAAATGATTCCTTAGTTAAATATATTTAAGCTTTTAAACCTGATTCTTGTAATATTAGAAAGCTTCTTGGAGAAACAAAGACTAGAGTGAGGAAATTTATCTGTTAGGGAAGATATTAGTTTCCTTTAAATTGGATAAATATTAGTTATCTTTTCCTTCTCTAGTAAAGGAATAAAGAGGTAAAAATAACTTTTTTAGCCATTTTATCAATGCTATGAAAATCAACACAGCCCTGGCTACTTCAGTAAAGCCATCAATTTTGTGTAATGAATCATCCCTTGTGAAAGAAAAGAGACAAGACTGTGGTATAGTAAGCATAAAGGGAACTGTTTATCCAGAATGTTGGACACCTGTAGATCCTGTAGCTATCTGGTTTGCTAATTTGCAGACTGAAGTTCTTGCTATGGTGTTAGGACACACATCTATCTAAATCCTGACCCAGGATAAGAAATCATGCAGTGTACTGCTGATTAAAATGCACAGCGGAAACAAGCATTCATATGTTATCTTTTTGTCTTTAAGCAAAATGTAATATGAATCATTCATGGATAAATTGGGGTCCAAAGACCATGTATGCAAAATGTACTCGTATATATTCCTCCTTTGGCATGGATTTAGTGCCTAGGAAGGAATCCTGTGGAAAGGGATCTGGGTGTCATAGTGGCCCACAAGCTAAATATAAGTCAACAGTGTAACATTGTTGCAAAAAAGAGGAAACACCATTCTGGGATGTATTAACAGCAGTATTGTAAGTAAGACATGAGAAGTCATTCTTCTGCTCTACTCTGCCCTGATTAGGCCTCAGCTGGAGTATTGTGTCCAATTCTGGGCACCTCATTTCAGGAAAGATGTGGACAAATTGGAGAAAGTCCAGAGAAGAGCAACATGAATGACTAAAGGTCTGGAACACTTTTCTTATGAGGAAAGATTGAAAGAGCTGGGTTTGTTTAGTCTGGAAAAGAGGAGACTGACAGGGGACATGATAACAGTTTTCAAGTACCTAAAAGGTTGTCACAAGGAGGAGGGAGAAAAAAATGTCTCCTTAACCACTGATGATAGAGGGGTAGCTGTGTTAGTCTGTGTACAGCAAAAACAACGGGAGTCCTGTGGCACCTTAAAGACTAACCAATTTCTTCAGGCATAAGCTTTCGTGGGCTCCAACCCACTTCGTCAGATGCACAGAAGCTTATGCCCGAATAAATTGGTTAGTGTCTAAGGTGCCACAGGACTGCCGTTGTTTTTGTTGTACACAGACTAACACGGCTACCCCTCTGGATGTTAGGAGAAGAAGCAACGAGCTTAAATTACAGCAAAGGAGGTTTAGGTTGGACATTAGGAAAAAATTCCTAACTGTCAGGGAGATTAACCACTGGAATAAGTTGCCTAGGGAGGTTATGGAATCTTCATCATTGGAAGTTTTTAAGAGCAAGTTAAACACCTGTCAGGGATGGGTTAAGAAGGTACTTGTTCCTGCCATGAGTGCAGGGGACTGGACTCAATGATCTCTCATGGTCCGTTCCAGTTTCTATGATTCTATAACGAATTTTAATATATAAATAAGTATAATACAATATAAAAGAGAAAATGAAATGAAAAGATAGTTAAAATAAGACACTGACTTTATTGAAAGGAAACATCTTGATGTTTCAACATCAAAATTAATTGTTTAAAAAATTTCCTATTGAAAATTTCATCAAAATTGAAATCGTCCTATAAAAATGTTTTGATTTTGATAAAACTGCTTTTTTTGTCAAACATTTTTCTACTTTGGGCAATTGTTTAGCTGCAGTGCCAGTCAGCACTGAGACAGCAATGGAGCAAGGGGTGGGGAACGAACAAGGCAAAGGCCTATGGAATCTATGTTTACCAGGATCCGGTGACCCCACCACAGTACAAAAGTGTCAAAGGGACACTGATTCAGGATGTCACCTACATATGTTCTTAAGTCTGACCCTGCTTAGACTCATAGTCTCATAGGATGCGTCTACACTTACAAGTTAGGTCGACTTAAGGAGGCTTAAGTCGACCTGAACTACTCCACGTCCACACTGGGCTTTCCTTAAGTTGACTTAAGCATTTCCTTAAGTTGACTTAAGGAAAAGTTAAGTTGACCTAATAACACCTCGTTTTAGGTCGACTTAAGCCAGTGTAGATGGGGATTAGCGCCTAAATCTACCTTATTAAGTTGACTTAAAGTGTTAAGTCGGGTTAATAAGGTCGAAAAGGGGCTATGTCTACACTAGAAAAGTAGGTTGACTTAATAAGGTCGACTTTAAGTCGACTTAATAAAGTCAACTAAACTTTTCTAGTGTAGACATAGCCATAGACTCTAAGGTCAGAAGGGACCAATATGAACATCTAGTCTGACCTCCTGCACAATGCAGGCCACAAAAACCTTACCCACCCACTCCTGTAATGAACCTCTAACCTATGGCTGAATTATTAAAGTCTTCAAATCATGATTTAAAGACTTTAAAACACAGAGAATTGACCAGCAAGTGAGCCATGTCCAATGCTACAGAGGAAGGCACATACTTAATTTTAAACATTTACATAAGTCCTTTTCAATTAATGTCTTCAGTGGATCTTAGGACATAAATATTCTCCTGGATAAGGGTCATAGTCTGTAGCAGCAGCTCCAGGATGTTTGCACTCCCCAATTTTAGTCCTGTTCAGTGCTTTATTGTTTATATATATAAAAAAAAAAGTGCTGGTACTTGGCCAGGGACCTGCCGCCCCAGGGTCAGGAGCCAGGGCTGCATTGCTGTGAAAAAAAAGGTTCTGGTACTCAATACTCTGGAGTACCATCTCAAAAAATAAAGATACTGGTACTCAGTACCCCTGAATGCATTCACAAAGAAAAAATGTCAGTATTCAGTACCCCCGAGTACCACCACAAAAAAGCCCTGCCTATACTGAACATGGGTTTTAACCCATACTTCAGACAGACAATGTGGGTTACTCAGCTTTATGCAAACGAATTTTGCTCCCTATCTTCTGTAATTTGGGATTTGCTTTAATTATACTTAAATTGTGCAAATATCCTAAAATATATATAAAAACAAAAATATATAATAAAAATAAAATAAATCTAAATTATATACACCTCATGTGATCTAGTTTCTTGCAATGAGAGTTGGTAGTTCTCTATTAATTATTTCACTTATGTGTTAATTTAACAGTCTCTTTAGTCATGAGAATAAACATTCTGTCAGCTCAAAGGGTGAAATACTGAAGTCCAAGTTATCCTTGTGTCCTTGTAACTGACATGCACAGAAGGGAGAAAGAGTGGATGCTCATGAATGGCACCATCTCCCTAACTCCCTGAAGTATATGGAAGCCCCCCTTCCGTATGTTTTCATCACCATGGTTTTGAGAGTAAAGGAATGTGACAAGGGGATGATGTCTACCTGCAGTATCACCCCCCTCAGATCGATGGAGATGTTACATCTGTGAAAGCTGACCTTGTAGAGAAGAGAAAAACTAATCTGAACTTCTCCAGCCCCAGCTCTTGAAGTGCCATAAACTTGACCACTGAGGACTAGCCTTCCTCCTCTTCTTTCTCCTGCTTCTTACAGATGCAGCTACAGCATCAGGTGGTTCCTCAGGGAGTTGGTTTCTCTCCTTCAAATCACCCTATCACACTTTTGAGCCAGGGTCTGTGGTAGGGTCCTGTTCCTAGATAGGAAGGCATCAGAATTTCCTGTTGTTTCTGCTAATTCTACCTGCAGAATGGAAGATTTGTCCCTTAGTCTTTGTTCAGGCAAACTTCCTTTTGATATTATTTGTGAGGTTTTTGTCATGTAAAGTTAAATGCCATGCAACATTTGACTTTAAATTACCCAGTGTTCTTTTTATCTATTTCCTGTATGGCAGATCTAAGGCACTTTATTGGGGCAGTGTTAGGAAGCTCGTGACAACAGACAGGAAAATATATAAGGTTTTACTTTTCCATGGTAGTAAATTATGAGTAAAAATTATCTAATATTTAGATTGAGAGTTCACTTGAGTCCACAGAAAGGGGAGGTTAGAAGAAATTGAGAAGGAGAAGGGAGGCTGGGAAAGAATTTTCAGTGGAGAAGTAATCTGCTAATAGCCAGTATAAGTAAGGTATTACATTCTCTTCAGCACTGGTTTCACTGTGCTGTCTGGTGTACTGAGGATGTGGGGATAGTATCCAGCCTGTCTGCCTATTCTCTGCCCACTGCACAGGTAAGAAAGTAGCAGAATCAGAATGATTGTTCTTTCTTAGACTGTAACCCATAAGACAGATAGCTCAGACAAGAAAGTGAGGGGGCCTCTTGTAGGTATGTAGAGTGAGCCATGATCTTGTTCTAAAAATTCACATTAATTAGATACACCAGAGATCTCTAGTGCAAAAGAGTTGCAATTCAGGTATAGAGACATCACGGTCATACATTATGGAACAAAATAAGTGATTTTGCTGAGATGAATACTGAATATTTTTTTTTTGAATTCTGAAGCCATTGCCTGAAATTAAAAAAAAAAATTAACCCCCCCCCAATTTCCCCCATGCAATCTGGAGAGCAGCAGGGCAGCTGGTAGACAACTGAGCTCTTCCTTCCCCAGTGTTATAGCTGCAGCCTGCTGCTTCTCCCCTGCTGCTGCATTCCCACGCATTACTTCTGCCTCCACGCAGACAGTTTGCAAAGCAGACTAGGATTCAGGCAACAGGGAAGGAGAAGCAGCAGTTGTAGGGAGAGTGGGGGAAGAAGGATGTCAGTCAGCAGACCGCTGCCCTTCTGCTTCATCCTGCATGGACATGGGAAGTGCTACTACCTGGAGGAGCTGCTGCCTCCTTACAGCTGGTTGTCCACACTAGAAACATCCTGGGAAATTTGAAGGGGGGATGTCACGCAAACCTTGTTTGTGTGTGTGTTTAACATGCTCCTCCAAACATATTCAACTTTAAATTCCTGCACATGATCCTGCACCTAGGACCATCACATTTCTAACTTTAATTTTCAAAAAATGGGGAGGTAATTAATGCTCCTGAGTGGTTTTTTAATTAATTAAAACTGAAAGTTAGAAACAGCATGGCTGTGAGAAAAGCACCATTAAAACCAGCAGGGGGTGTTTTTACCAGAATAAAAAGGTTGTTTTCAGTTCAGTTATTTCTTCAGAAGGAGGAGAATGATACTGGGGAAGTGGGAAGGAAGATGCTGAGTTAGGCAGAATGCACATAGAACAAATACATGCATATCAAAGCTCTCTATTCTATTCGTATCACCATTGTTTGTCCTATAATGTGTCTTTAAGGGTCACATTTGGGTCATGTATTTGCAGGGTTGCTCAGCTTCTTCAGGCCTAGAAGGCAGGCTTCATTACAATAACATCTGAGTACTCCACAGTCTTTAACATATTTATCCTCATAGGGCCCCTATGAGGTAAAGAAATGTTATTATACTCATATTACACATGGAAGACTCTGGTACAGACAGACTTGCCCGAAGTCATACAGTAAGTCCATCACAGACCAAGGAATTAAACATGCCTTCTCCTTTGAATCCCAGGCTGGTATTCTAACCACTAAATCATCCTTCCACTCACAAAAATGTGAAAAATTTGTCCTTGTTTTTCATTGGAAAAAAATCAGCATTAATTTTTTGACCATCTCTCATAATTAGGGGGTTGTGGGGAAGGGGTTTGTATATATATGCATTTTGAAGTTGCTCCTTATTACCATGAAGTAGTAATGAATTTTCACAGAACTCAGATTTATTTAGAAAAATAATGTTTTGAGCTATATAAATCTGAGTTCTGAGAACATTTTTTACTCTCTTATCTAACTCTTTTTTGAACCAATTAAAATTTTGCCTTCAGAATATCTCCTGCATGCACGTACCACAGGTTGATTGTGCATTGTGTGAAGAAGTACTTTATTTTGTTTGTTTTAAACCTGCTGCCTCTTAATTTCATTGTGTGATCCCTGATTCTTGTGTCACATGAAGGAATACATAACATTTCTTTATTCACTTTCTCCACCCTATTCATGATTTTACAGACCTCTATCATATCCTCTCTTAGTCCCCTCTTTTCCAAGCGGAAAACTACCTGTCTTTTTTATTTATCTTCATATAGAAGCTGATCCATATCCCTCATCATTTTTGTTGCCATTCTCTATACTCTTTCCAATTCTAACACCTTTTTTGAGATGGGATGACCAGAGCTGCATGAAGTACTCAAGCTGTGGGCATGTCATGGATTTATATCATATATTTACTGTCGTATTTTATTTATCCCTTTCCTAGTGGCTTTTAACCTTTTTTTTTTTTTTTTTTTTTTTTTTTTACAGCTGCTGCACATTACATGGATGTTTTCAGAGAACTATCCTCAATAACTCCAAGACCTCTTTCTTGAGTAGTAATAGGTAAATTAAACCCCCTCATACTGTATGTATAATTGGAATTATGTTTTCCAATGTGCATTACTTTCTCCAGTCACCCAGTTTAGTGAGATCTCTTTGTAACGCCTTGTAGTCTGCTTTGGACTAAACTATCCTGAGTCAGCATGATAGAGTGTTATGTGTTGATAAAACTGCCTCACTATTCTCAAGTTTTTGTCAGCATCATGGCAACAGGAGAGTTTTGTAAGTGGTAAAGACGTCATGATGTGAATGTTTATAGGCAGAACCTTTCAAGTTTGTGAAGCTGTATGGGAGAAAGCACAAAAGGGCTACTTTGAAAATATAACAAGTGAGCAGTGGAAGCTTTTAAAGTAACACAGTAAGGTAATTTGTTTCCTTGGCTTCCCATCCTTCCCCTGCATTTACCTGTGGCTACTGCCTGGGCCACATAGCTGTACATCTACACGGAACAATCTTTAAAATTATGTTACTGAGGGATGACCCAGCCAGTGTAAATTTTTCTAGCTCCATTGACTCTGCCCCTGATCTTTTCTCTCAGTTATAAATAAAGTGTTGTTTTTTTTAAGTCAGGATTCTTAAGGTTCCCCCAAGATCTTCAGATAATCAGATATCTACTTTATTAATGATCAGTCCCTGTTAATAAATGGATAAATATGAGAGACACAGAGTGGTTAAGTGAGTTGTCCATAGTTGCAGGGAAATCTGTGGTAAATCTAGGATTTGAGTCCATGTCTACTTGCATGCTTTAACCACAAAACTATCTTCCTTTAGAACATGGTAGTTATGCTATTGATAACTACAAAAGTTAGAAGTGGTTTCTTGAATAATATTCTTATCTATATGGAGAGACATTGCGGAGACAAAGGTTTTCACCCAATGTTCTTTTCTGCATATTAAATGAAAGAAAGTGACAGTGTCTTTCTAGTGGCTGGTGAGTTTTCTCTTATCAAAACTTGCCAGACATTAATAATTTATTTCATCAATGCAGTGTAGGTTGTTGAAGATTTCACCAGTCAGTGGCTATAATGATTTGGGCAATCTGAAAAAGGAATGGAAAAAGAAGATGGTTTTTTTGGGGGGGAGGAGGGGAGCGTTACATTTCAGACCAGATTTAAAAGTGTCATTACTGGGGTTAATACAATACTATCAACTGAGATAGTTTTGAACCAAGAATTCATTGCTCTTCAAAAAATCTGAATTTTGGTCCAATCCTGTCAGATATTAGCATTGCTCCAGAAGAAAATTTGTATTTATAGTTAATGTATATTTTAAACATGCGACAGGGTAACAGTTTCTCTGTTTATCACACAGACCACGCAAATGCTTAATTTGCCTGTGAGAATGCATGCATCTTATATCAATTATCATTTTAGTCACTGATCCTGTGTACAGGTGGAACCCTGCACAAATTCTCATTAACTGCAGTCAGGCTCCATTTGAGTGCAGGGGTTCACCCAGGCAGAACTCACTGCAGAATCAGGGCATTAAATTACATGCCTGGAAAGTAGCATTTGTTACTCTTTCAACATAGTCTGGATTTCTCTGTACTCTGAGGCTATGTACACACGATCACTTTATAGCGCGGTAAGGCTCCTTACCACGCAATAAACCCAGTAGCGTACACACGATCAATTTCCCTGTTGCGCGGCAACACCCTCTTGCCACACAACAGTTAAACCACTCAAAACGAGAGTGGTAGCATTATCGCGGAACAGCTGTTCCGCGGTAATGCTAGTGTGTACTCATTCGGTGGAATAGACAGCCTCCGGAAATGTCCCAGAGTGCCAATCGAGGCAACTCTGGGACATTGGAGCGGTCAAATATGTCAATTTCACTGCTCTAGCAGAGCAGTGAAATTGAGTATTTTTGGGAGCTGCCTGGTTTGGCAGCTCCCCTGGACTGAGCTAGGGGGCTGGCCCGAACCGGCTGCCCACGCCGTTTCGAGCCAGCCCCCCAGCTCAGTTCCCGGGCTTCGGGTGCCGGCAGGCACTCTGGCGCTTAAGAGCC
>ML688569.1:405-13893 GCA_007922175.1 Pelusios castaneus | reverse complement strand
TTTTTTTTTAGAAAAAAAGCACTGCTTTTATGTACAAATAATTAAAATATTTGTTTCTAGTACGTGGGGTTCTACCTAACATTTTAGCTTTAATGTAGACATTGACACACTAGGTTCTGTCACTTTACTTCTCATCAATGAAGGGTCATTTATCTGTATGCTTATTTTCCAAGAAAGATTTTGTCGCATTGGACCCAGATAGTTTGGAATAATCCAATTTGTTTCAATTTGCACGACAGCATTTTGAACTTTGCAAGTGACTTTAGAGGTGAGAAATACATGTTTAAAAAATTAAACAGAGCAAGAAATTAACTGTGAACAAACAGAATTAAACCAAGGGAGACATACTGTAATGGAGTAAGCATTATAAAATGAAGTGTAGAATGCAATAACTGCAGTGAAACAATAAATGAAAGCATAGCACAAGCCTAGCTTTTCTTTTTTGCAGTACTTCTCTTTCTGAATGACTGGATCTGCTGCCTTTTCTTCTAAAAGGTAAAGATTACAAAAGAGACACCTGGAAAAACATGGATGTGGTCTCCTCTATTCAAGTCTCCCCCCTCCTCTGCCCACACGCCAACCCCATCAGCTTCCACACTCCTCCCACATCTTCTCTTTTCTTTCCTCAAAAGCAGTGACAGGAATGCCAAACCCATCTTTTTCAGGTAGCTCGGACTCACTATATCTCCCTTCACATGCCAGGATGTGCCATTCAATACAGCTTTGGATGTACACGTTTTTGTTTTTTTTCCCCAAGAATCTGTACCAAGAGTGCACACAAATAATGGAAAACTGAGGAAGTTTTTTTTTACCAGGTTAGCAGCTCCTCAGAGACTACACATACACACACTTCACAGAACTGTTGACAAAATTTTAACACAAGAGCCCAGCCCTCAGAATATATGCTTATTGCTCTAAGGTTATCTTATATGGAAGAGTTTAGGTCACAAGACAAACTGCTTCTATTAATTGCTTATGTCTTTAGTCAGTAAAAGTTCATGTTGTAAATGAACTTCGTGGAAAAGAAAATTCCATCTAGCTCAGCATGCATGGTTCATAGGTCCTCTACACTGACAGGAAGAGGTGAATACCTTTTTGGGAAAAGCCATTAAATCAGTGTGCAGTGCTCTGAGTCCTTAGCAATTAACACCGTCAGGGAAAAATTCCTACCTCTGCCACTCTCTTGCTGCGAAGCCGTGTACAAGTCACTTTACCTGTCGCTGCTTCAGTTTCCTTCTGTGTAAAATGCATGCAATACTATTTACCCTACTTTGTCAAGTATTTAGAGTTTTATGATGGAAAATGCTAGGTGAGAACCAATTCCAGAATAGAATTTAAGATAAAAAGTGTCACAGAGAGATAAACACCATGCAGATTTCTATATATTCAGGAAGTTAAACAAAACTTTTAGTTTAAACCACTTAAGATTAGTTTAAACATGAAATTATTTCATTTAGCTTTTGGCCATTAAATATAAATATTCAATGAAATTAATGGGATCCTATAAATTAAATCTTGGGGCTATATGATTCTATTTCTGAAACATACCTAGCTCCAAATGAAGTCAATGGGAGCCATGCATGTGCATTCCAGGGTAGCATTTAAAATTGGCTGAAATGTAAAAAGAATCAAATTCCTGAAATACACTCAATGAAAAACCAGATTTTGAAGAATTCACATATTAGTGAAGCTCTGTCATTTTCTTGGAATAATAAAGTCTCGCCTATTTAATGAAAGAATTAGCTAAAATCCATATTGTAAAGAGAATATAAGATTCTCTATCATGTTCTAACCATGTAACCTACAGTCAATCAAATAAAATTCAGAGGAGAGAAAGATGGTCCAGGGATTGTAGCCTGGGAACTGGGAGAAACTGCTTGGACAAATTACTCCTGTACGACATTGCGCATGTCACATAGTCTCTTTGTGGCTCACTTCTTCATCTGTGAAATGGTAATAATAGTACCTTACAGAGCTGTTCGGAGGTATTCAGATATTACGTAATCAGGGCTAATATAAGTTTGAGATTGGCTATCAGAAACAATTTTTTTTAAAAAAATCTTTGTTTCTGCAGGGCTGAAGGCACTTAAATCCGCAGAGTGTTTAACAAAAATGTAACTAAAACAGGAATTTCAAACACACACTTTAGCCCATGACCAAAACAAATTACAGGCTCATCAGAAACATATTTCCTCCTGCAAAACCCACCATCCAAACAAAAATCAATTCACTTTCCCTCAAGCAAATGGCAAACAAGTTTTCAGCCTTGCCAAAAGGCATGCTAGCAATGTTCTTTGGAGAACTCCAATGTGGCAAATCCTTCAGAGAGAATCACCGGCTTCTCTTAAGAATGAGACGCTCAGCGAAATTTCCAAAAAATTAAATGGGCCAATACTTATAGAATCATAGAATAATAGGGTTGGAAGGGACCTCACGAGGTCATCTAGTCCAACCCCCTGCTAAAAAGCAGGACCTCTCCCCCTAAATCACCCCAGCCAGGGTTTTGTCTAACCGAGCCTTAAAAATCTCCAAAGATGGAGATTCTACCACCTCCCTAGATAGCCCATTCCAATGCTTCACCACCCTCCTCGTGAGAAAGTTTTTCCTAATATCCAACCTTGACCTCCCCAGCTGTAATTTGAAACCATTGCTCCTTGTTCTGTCCTCTGTTACCCTCGAGAACAGCCTAGCTCCCTCCTCTTTGGAGCAACCCTTCAAGTAGTTGAAGGTTGCTATCAAATCTCCCCTCAGTCTTCTCTTCTCTAGACTAAATAAGCCTAGTTCCTTCAGTCTCTCCTCATAAGTCATGTGCCCCAGCCCCCTAATCATTTTTGTTGCCCTCCGCTGGACTCTTTCTAATTTGTCCACATCCTTTCTGTAGTGGGGAGCCCAAAACTGGACACAGTACTCCAGATGCGGCCTGACCAGTGTCGAATAGAGGGGAATTATCACATCCCTCGATCTGCTGGCAATACTCCTACTGATGCAGCCTAATATGCCATTGGCCTTTTTGGCAACAAGGGCACACTGTTGGCTCATATTCATCTTCCCGTCCACCATAACTCCCAGGTCCTTTTCTACAGCGCTGCTACTTAGCTGATCGGTCCCCAGCCTGTAGCAGTGCATGGGATTTTTCCGTCCTAAGTGCAGGACTTTGCACTTGTCTTTGTTGAACCTCATGAGGTTTCTTTCGGCCCACTGTTCCAATTTGTCCAAGTCTCTCTGGATCCTGTCCCTGCCCTCCAGAGTATCTACCATTCCCCCCAACTTGGTGTCATCCGCAAACTTACTAAGCACGCAGTCTATTCCATCATCAAGATCATTAATGAAGATGTTGAATAGAACCGGCCCCAGGACCGACCCCTGGGGCACTCCACTCGTTACCGGTTGCCAACCAGACATCGAGCCATTGATTCCTACCCGCTGAGCCCGTTGATCTAACCAGTTTTCGATCCACCTTACGGTCCACTCATCCAACCCATACTTCCTTAACTTGCCAACGAGAATGTTGTGGGAAACCGTATCAAAAGCCTTGCTAAAGTCAAGGTATATCACGTCAACGGCTCTTCCCGCATCCACAAATCCAGTCATCTCATCATAGAAGGAAATCAGGTTGGTCAGGCACGATTTGCCCTTGGTGAATCCATGTTGACTGTTCCTGATCACTCTATTTTCCTCCAAGTGTTTCAGGATGGATTCCTTGAGGACCTGCTCCATGATTTTCCCAGGGATTGAGGTGAGGCTGACCGGTCTGTAGTTCCCCGGATCCTCCTTTTTCCCTTTCTTAAAGATAGGTACTATATTTGCCTTTTTCCAATCCTCCGGGACCACCCCCGTTCGCCACGAGTTCTCAAAGATAATGGCCAGCGGCTCTGCAATCACTTCCCCCAACTCCCTCAGCACCCTCGGATGCAGTTCATCCGGCCCCATGGACTTGTGCACTTCCAATTTCATTAAGTGTTCCCTAACCTGACTTTCCATCACCGAGGGCCACTCTTCTCTCCAGTCCGCGTTACCCCGTGTAGTAGCCTGGGAGCTGGCCCTCCCTGTGAAGACTGAAGTAAAAAAAGCATTGAGTACTTCAGCCTTTTCCGCATCATCCTCCACGAGGATGCCTGCCCCATTCAGTAAGGGACCTACACCGCCTCTGATCCTTTTCTTGTTGCTGATATACTTATAGAATCCCTTTCTGTTATCCTTCACATCTCTTGCTAGCTGCAACTCCAATTGTCCTTTGGCCTTTCTGATTTGATCCCTGCAGTCCCGAGCAATATCTTTATACGCCTCCCTTGTCATCTGTCCAAGCTTCCACTTCTTGTAAGCTTCCCTTTTATGTTTCAGCTCCCCGCAGAGTTCCCTGCTAAGCCACGCTGGTCGCCGTCCACATTTGCTGTTCTTTCTGCACATCGGAATGTTATCTTCCTGTGCCTTTAACAGGGTTTCTTTAAAATACAGCCAGCTGTCTTGGACACCTTTCCCCTTCAGATCAGCTTCCCATGGGACCCTGCCCATCAGCTCCCTAAGGGAGCCAAAATCTGCTTTTCTGAAGTCCAGGGTGTGTGTTCTGCTTCTTTCCTTCCTTCCATTGATCAGGATCCTGAACTCTACCGTCTCATGGTCACTGCTGCCCAGGTTGCCATTTACTTCTACTTCCCCGATCAATTCTTCTCTGTTTGTGAGCAATAGGTCTAGAGGTGCAAGGCCCCTAGTTGGTTCCTCCAGCATTTGTACTAGGAAGTTGTCTTCAATATTCTCCAGTGATCTCATCAGATATCAAAATATTTAGCCAATACCACTCAAATATCTTGATAGTTTGAGTTGCATGGGGCAATCCTGGGCAACAAAAGATCTAAAGATGTGAATTTTCTTTTGCACATCAACGAAAGGAGAACTAAAAATGTGCCCCTCACAAACTTCTCTCTTTTCCAAAATTCTAGAATGCTGACATAAACAAGTCTAGTCTGTAGAGTACTGGTACAGAAGACCTCAGCAATAACTCTTTTGAGGGCTGTCTGCAAGCAATTACCAGAATTTTCCACATGGAGTTTTGGTAAACTGGAATTCTTTTCCCTCATCATGACATAATGAGTCATATACTCAAGATGAAATGACTCCCTGGTTATTACTGTTTTCCAAAAATCATATTAATTAAACTAAACAGTCATTTTTATTACTTTACCTAACTTCTAAACCCAGAATAGATGGAAAGCTGCCTTTTGTTCTTCAGGCAACAATAGAAAAAATATCAAACACAATGTTCAAAGGTCAGAGAAAGTACTAGTACTGAAATGTTTTTGCTTTAACAGAAAATGGAAACAGTTCCATTTTCACTAACAGTATAGCTAGTTAACAGTATAGGGTTCTTTCTGTATTTCTATTATGACCATTTGGTTTTAGCGGTTTATAAATTTAAGATACAAACAACCTAAACTTGGTACATAGGATCTCAGCTCAAAGTTACAAGCCATTTTTAAATTAACACAAAACACAACACACACACACACACACAAACACAGGAAATATTTTTAAAGTCTATTATGTATAGCTTTGTACAAGAATATAGACACAGTTTAATAATTGATATGTAGTTTAAAAAAGGGGAACAGCTGTAAATTTTCCTAACATTTTTTGAAGTAGCAAATTTTTTGAGAAATCTTAAAAGTAAAGCCAAGCATTAAAAGCAAATTTTGATGAAGTGTGTTATTGTATTATACAGAATGATCAGAGTTAAACTACTCCTGTTCAGTGGCAACAGACACAAAGAAGTGACAAACGTGCAATCACCTCCTTCACTAATACAGGAGAGAAGACTGTTCAGTGGATAAAACTAAGCAAGAGGTGAGATGATCCTGTGACTTCCAGGCCCCAACATCTAAGCTATCAACACTATCACTCTGTTGAATAAACACAGCTTTTGGGAAGACTAAACCTGTGAGGTCCTTGGTGGAAAGTGTGTGAGTAAATTATAACATTTGAGGAACCAATGAGAGGAAATAAGGGCAGGTCATTATAAGCCACTTGCCTTTACAACCGGCTGTAAAAGACAATGCAGACGGGAAGCTTCCCACTGAGATCAAGGTGCACAATACCCAGCTAAAAATAAACAAGCAGTGACAGTCACATCTGCTGGAAAATGTCATTTGAGACTTCACTCCCAGGTACAAAAGCAACAGGAAGAGAATGGTGCAGTATTTCAGACTGCAAAAAGACCACAAAATAGTAATTGCAGATTGGTGATGCACCACCTTGGTGTTAAGATTAAGATAAACAAACACCAGGGAGCAATTAGTTTACTTTAAAAAAAATCAGACTGAAAACATTTACATTTTCTCTTATTTTCTTTTTATCCTTCAGCTCTCAGTTGCAAATCCCATACGCTTTCTGGAGGAACCCTTCCTATCAAAAGTCACAAGAGGAAACAAAAGTAGAGACGAACGAGTTTGAATTCCCGTTTCCTTTCAAACCTTTTGGCTCTCTCCTACAGCAAGTCTCTATAACGGGATTAGGGACTGGCAACGGGGTCCCCTTTGAAGTATTTCCACTACTTGTGAATAATAGTTACCTGTGCCTTCATCTTTCTTTGGCTTTTGTTGTTCAATAATTTCCTTCATGTGGGGCTCAGTTCTGCAAAGTGCTGGAGATATTTATTCATAGTGAGTAACACTTTATTCCTAGAGCCCTGTGTGAATACAAATATGTGGATCCACATCCGATCTGCATCTGCAAAAAATGGTCCGTGGATATGTGCACTGCTTCTGCAGATGTGGATATAATGTGGATATTTGCGGATTTTCAGGGCTCTACTCCTTTGTAGAGTCCTGCATGGATGCAAATATATGGATCCGCATTTGATCTCCATCTGCAAGAAATGGTTCGTTGATATCCGCAGATTTACAGGGCTCCAATTCCTCCATAAGAAGTCCCATTACCTTCTGTGGAGCAAGATATTTTTCAACATGAATAAGGGTATCAGAATCTAGCCAAAACTGAAGTACTGGGTCAAGTACAACTGAAGGGGCCAAGCAGGATCAGGAAAATGAACTTGAAGGAAAAAATAACACTAGCACAGAACAGAATAGAACTACATCACAAGCTTATTACAATTTAAAAAAAAAATAAAATCACGCTACTCAGTGACCGCTGAATTTGATACTGTACCAGAGGCAAACTTTATATCGTCATACAGAGAAAATAGTTGATTGATGTTTCTAACAGCTCTATAGCAGAAAACTCTGCAAAAAAGGGTTGAGCATGAAAACTCCCACCATAGGTGAATTTGTAGATAAACAGATAAATCGAACTAAGATGGTGATTCATTTCAGTATTTTCAAACAAACCAACTTGATCTTCTTTTCTAGGCTCTTTTCTTTTATACATTAGCATTACAAAGCATACACGATTCAAAAGGAGACTTTCTTTAGCCAGGATAACTGGAACAATAGCCCTCTAGTTCAACTGTGGAGCACAAACATACAGTTCTGGGGGAAGAACTAATTTCAGGTTTTAACAACCTGTATGAAGAGTTAGTTCTCTGATGAGAGAGACTTGGATTTCTGAGTGGGACTGTCAGGAGTATAAGAAGGAGAATATACCATTTCCAGCTCCCATGCCAAACATACATTCATTCAGTTCATTTTACACAGATTAAAAAAAACAAACAAACATACTTTGACCTCACAGTTGATAGAAACATCAGAAATGTCAATAACAAACCCTTCCATACTTCCTGCCCCCACACCAAGTACAGCCTATTTCCAAGACAAACATATGTTCTGCCTGACCCAAACAGGAACTCATAAAAGAAAATGTATCCACTCTTACCAAAATGGTTAAAAAGAGATTTTTTTGAAATTCCAGTTAATTCCATAATTTACCTGTAGAATCCCTAGAAGAACAGGTATTACAAATGACTGCTATTCATGTTCCATTCCTCAGGATTTATGACCCCTTTCATCAGTTATGTTAATGGTGCAGTGGCAAGAATATTTAGTCAAGTTAATGCATTTTACTGAAAATCCGATCTCACTCATGTTAATTTTTAAAGAATAAACCAGACTGACATTTATTATGTGTGTATATACATAGCATAATCTGTCTCACTTGCTGTCTGAGTTAAAAGACTGTAAAGAAACAAGGTGTTCCAGTGACATAAATGCAACCTCAGGAATACACCTTTGTCTGTGCTACCGTTTAAGATGTTTATACAGACTCATATATCTGTTTTCCTGTGTTATGTTCTTTATATTCAACACACAAGTGACATTTTTGTAAAGAAATGTTAAGTTCTGTACAATAGCATAGAGATACTTTATCAACATGTATAAATATTTCTATTTATTTCTTTTTAGGCAAGAATTTCTAATTCACTGGAATAGAATTTTTGTAGCTAAAACATTTTGAAGCTTCAAAAGGGGGGATTCAACTTTGTTGTTGTAGTTAGAATTTTTTGCTGACATTTTTAAAGCTTTAAAAGCCCTGTTTTTATTGGTGAAAATAAGTGACCATTGTTTATTTTCAATTATTCCTTTTTGAGTATATAAAAGGTTTTAAAGATTGAAAATTGGACACCGAGTTTTCTCCTTTTTAGTAGAAAATCCTACCTGGCTATCATGATTGGTACAGGAAGATTTTGGGACCTGCCACATTTACAATGTGAGAGCATTGTTAATGATAATTATTCTTTTAAAAAAAAATTGTTCGTGTGCATTTTACATTGTTCAAAAAAACAAAAAACAAAAAAACGGAGCTGTGATTTTTAGATAACAAATATAGTCATTTAGAAATATGCAAATATGAAATATATTTTTGATGACCTAAGTATATAATATAACTCTTTTGGTTGCTGGTTAAATTTTTGGCCATTTCCATTTTAAACCCGACTCTAAAAATATCTTAAGTCATGCTTTAAAACATGAAAAAATATCATAAAACACACACTGGTGTACAGCCATAATACAAGCTAGAATTTCACAGGGTGTAAGTTGGCACTGCTACATTTCATTCAATTGAACTATGGCATTTACATCATGTGAGGATCTTGATCAATAATTGTTAGCATTTACTCAGCAGTTTAACAGCTATACACTGTATACCCATTGACTTGTTAATCCTTACCTCATCTATGTGAGATAGGTGGGCAAATCACCATCTCAGTTTGACATGTGATGAAACAGAAAGAAAGATGAAGTGACTTGCCAAAGGCTGCAAAGCAAGTCTGTGGTAGAACTTCATTAATACTTAGATCCTCTTGACTCCTAGGGCTCTTAAATCGTTCTTTCAGACCACATTGCCTCTACAACACTGTAGTCAAAGAAGAAAAAGAGTATTCTGAATATTCAGAACAGAACTATGTAACTGTGAACTTGGGATCGGGATCAAATTTCTGCTGTACAGAAGACTGCTGCAACACGGGCACTGCAAAGGAAAAGGGACAGTAAGAAAGAAAAGGACAGAAAGAATCAAGAAGACTGTAGAAGAAAGAAAGAAATCTTTTTAAATAAATTGATCATCTGTTTCAACTCTGAAAAGCAAGCTTCCCCTTGAGAGAAAGAATGAGTTCTGAATGACAGATGAAAAGAATCAAAAGTTCAGAGAAAAATATCTATTAAATATAAAGATACATGAGATTCAATTAGTTTTCAATTGAATAAATCCATGATGAAGAAAAGAACATAATGCTACCGGGAACGGCAAATTAAGATTTTTTTTTTCCTGGCACAAGGTAATTAGCTTTAGTATTCAAATATCATAACAGCCAACAAGAAATAGGCGGCTGTAAACAGATTCTAATTTTTTAAGGTACTTTCAATAAACAATTTTTTTTATTTAAACTAAGTAAAAAAACCCAGCATTTTCTGGGTTACTTGGAGTTTTAGGTTGTTTTTAACTAACAAAGCTCTTGTGTCAGTCAGAAGTGAAAGTCATGTTCCCACATGAAATATTAATGTGCTCATTTTACAGCGATGGGCATGTTTTATTTCAACAAGCTACAACTTGCTATAATCACAGTAGCTTGTTCTGCTGGGGGAAATGCTATATTTTTAGGTCAAGATTTGAAAGAAAAAGCAGCCTTACAAGCATTATGCAGTCAAGGTTAGCCTACAAATACCAAACAGTCTTTCACTTCCATACCCTTCCATTTCTTAAGCTGTACTCGGAAGTAATGACGTGTTCTGAACGGTAGAACAATTAAGAGATATCTAGACATGCAGTTTTGGAACTAAGGTGATATTGAGCCATACAGTGAAGAAGTTGATAGGTGGCTACTTTATTCTACTATCCCTGAGCTAGGCAACAAAATTGGGCGGGAACTGGAATCTCCATCTTTGCAAGCCACCATGAAACCAGGAATCCTCTACAGCAGCCCATCACGTGGCTTGCCCAGCAGCTGCTAGCTTGGAAGTCCTGAGAGCCCCTACTCCATGATATCCCACTGAGTGGGCTGCAGAGGGATTCGGGAACCAGGTAGATTTCAGCAGAACTGTCATCTAAATTAACAAATTCTCATGGAACATTTCAGTTTCCATGAATCAGCATTTGCTGATGGAAAAGCATTCTGCCTGAAAATGTCCATCCAGCTCCGTTACACAGGAAGAAAAGAAAGCAACAACAACAAATATTATGGAAATGACATTCATTTCAGTCACCTTTAGATTGGAATTGTGCAATACCAAATGGAGAAGAACATACTCTTTCAGAGTATGCACCCATATAGCTGTTTTCCAAATGTTTTCTATCTACTAAACTCACCGAAAAGAATGAACCCAATACATTTCCCCAGACTATGGGGTGTGGCATAGCAAATTTACACTCCTATGCTGGCAAAATATTATCCTAAAAAGTGATATACCTGGCCCCTGGAGTATTCACTCTAGTGAAGGCGGGACCTTCTGGTGGCAGAGAGCCCGCATTGTGGTATTTATGTCCTTCATCGCCCTACAGTCCCTGCTGCCTGTGCAACGCTGGCAAGGGTTTCTCTATCCATCTGTCATACCATTCCTTGTAGACCTGCTCACAACAGACAGTTCAGAGCAGCCTAAAGACTGCTCTAAATTCAACTGTCACACAGCTGAACCAGAAACAGTAAAGCACAAAAACACCTTAGCTGCACATCACTAAATACCCCGTGCACTTCTTGGCTATAGCAGAAGATGTGAACGGCTGTTTTCTTCCCTAGAAGCCTGTTCCAAAGCCCACTGAGAAGTCAATGGGAAGAAGTACGAAAGGATAGTTTGGGAGGTGGAACACTGGAGAACTGAGTTGAATTTCTGGTTCAGTCACTTGCTTGCTGTATTAATACGTGACATTTAATCTACCCTGTGCCTCGGTTCTTTATTAAACACTTTGCTACCTCACAGGGGTGTTAAGAGGATAAAACCCATTAATGACTGTGAGGACCTCAAATGCTACAGTGATAAAGGCTATAAAGGTACCCAACTAGATAGATGTCAATGGGTTCTAAAACATGATTTATGTCCTATTATGTGTTTTCGATAAATTGCTTGTAATCACCTAATACATATATGTAACCTGATTTACTTATGAATAAAAATATATGCCAGTAATTTTGAAACAAAACAGCTTCTGCACAGTTAAGGTTGCAACAGACTTTCCGTAATGAAGAGAAATTTTTTTTACCACCCCAAAACTCTTGAGGAAGGTACTTTTAATTGGCAAGTGTGGGGAGTAGGGATTAGAGGGCAGTTTGGTTTTAGAATCCTAACACTGTTTAATGAATGGAGGGAAGCAGGCAGACTTTTAAAAAGTCAAGCAGTTTATCACCAACTTTCCACCACAGACCCAATTTTGACAACCCCAACTTTTCCAAAAACTAACCCAATCTATCTGGTACTTGGCTCTTGTATTAGATGACAAATTTTGCCCAAATCTGAAATGAATCATATAAGGTGTTTTTAAGATGTGGGAGTCAATAAAAAAAACTTAAAAGAATGTATTTTGGAGGAAGCATATCTTTAAAACATTTTAGAATATGAACTCAGGCTTATTATTATTATTTTTTAATTTAACTGTCCTCTGTGAAAATGAACACTTTGAAAATGAGTGTGCTTAAATTTGGAGTTATTTGTTGTGGCCCTTTTAACTTCACTGTATGCTAATGAGATTCTTACACAAACCTAAATAGCTAATCCCAATGAGGTCTCCCTGTGAACTCCTAAACTAGGTTAATGGACTTGATAGAGTACATAGGAATAGCTTTCAAGTAATATGGAGTAGCTTTGGCAAGTGGAGACCAATATTTCTTAATTAATAAAGTTGTCATCTAAAATGTAATCTAATTTACATCCTTCTAAGAGAAGAAATAAATTCCATATGGCTGGTGTGCCAGAATATTCACTTGGAAATTTATCAAATGCTTGAGGAAATTATCTGACACTAAACTTCATTACACTGAAATTAGGGTTGTTATTACATATCAAGCATCAATAGCAAAGGGGGGCAATAAAAAATACTGAACGATTAAAAAAATAGTAGCTCAAAAAAATTTAAGTGGAAGTAAAATTTCAAAAAAGGAAAAACAAATGTTAGAAAGTGCAGAACAACATAGTTAAAGCCACTGAATAACAAACTATGTCCCAAAGGGTACCAATCACTTCCCACTACCACAGCAACAACTTTGTTTCAACAGTAAGTTCTCAAGTTTATGTTTGGATCAAGGATTTTTTCTAAGTGCCTGTAGAAATTTGCAGCTATAGGCACTTTATATTTTGAGAAGACATCTTTTTATAGTTGCCTACCAAGCATGCAAACCTTAGAACATTGGTTTTATTAATAGTTTTATGCAGTGCTTTTTTTCTGGCGGAACGCACCGGAACGGCGTTCCGGCACCTTTTTTTCCTTCTCCCACCCACCGGCCGCCTCGACTTCCTGGCCCAGAGCCGACCCTGCCCCGCTCTCCCGACAGCGTCGGCCTCTCGGCACGGGTCCAGGATCAGGCTCCGTTGCCGGGGTCTGTCTGCCCTGCCGGGGCCGCGTTCGGTCCCCGCCGGTGCTCCCTCCCAGCTGTGCAGGCTGCGGCCGGGCTGGGGAGATTTAAATCTCCCGCCCTGAGCATGCGCAGATACAGCGTGCTCAGGGCGGGAGCGGCCTGGCCGGCAGCAGCTCTGCCGGCCGTCCCTGTAGTTCCCAGCCTCCGGCCAGGTAAGGGGGCTGGAGGGAGGCCTGGAGAGGGGTGGGGGTGGGGACAAGGAGAGTGGCCGGGTTGTGGGGTGCGGGGGACAAGGAGACGGGCCGGGTTAGAGGGGTGGGGACAAGGAGACGGGCCGGGTTAGAGGGGTGGGGGTGGGGACAAGGAGGGACCCCCGCGCAGGCCGGCAGCCCCCACCGCCCCCTCCAGACCCCCGGGGCTGCTTCCTTTCTCTTTTTTCTCTTCCTCTTCCTTTCCTTCCTTTCCTTTTTTTCTTTTTCTCTTCTTTGTCTTCCTCTTCCCTGCCTTCCTTTCTCTTCTTTCTTCCTTTCCTTTTTTTCTTT
>VOCT01086989.1:0-14379 GCA_007922175.1 Pelusios castaneus | reverse complement strand
AGGATCCTGAACTCTACCATCTCATGGTCGCTGCTGCCCAGGTTGCCCTTTACTTCTACTTCCCCGATCAATTCTTCTGTGTTTGTGAGCAATAGGTCTAGAGGTGCATCCTCCATGTGCTCTTCTCCAGGGGACTTGGCACCAGCACAGTGTGGTGGGGCTCCCGTTTCTGACTGCTGCGAAGGAGCCCCATTGGTTAAACAGGAAAGGAATAGAGGGCAGCAGCTGGTTAGCAATGTCGTCGTGCAGGTGTCCCTGAGTGTCCTCAGGCATGGGGCTGGGGCATTCCCTATTGGAGCATCCCATGCTGGTGGGATGCCCTGTGTGAGAACTGTGCCCACACATGGACTCTGGTTGTGAGTTCGCTTGTAAAAAGTTTACGAATAACGTGCTATCATGGTGCTGGAAAGTAGGTCAGGCTGTTTTCAATAATGAATGTTATAAAGAGGTGCAAGAGAACCAGACAGAGTGAAATTAATTCAAACGAAAAAGGCCACATTGCTCCGATTCCAGGGCTATGCAGAAATCATGCCTGGGAAAGACCGAAGACATGGAACTGAAAATTAGTGGATCAAAATCAGTGTGTCAGCTATTAGGCCTAATAAAATAACGAGGGAATGGACCATTCTTCCCATCACTCCACTGGGTCTTTAAAGAAAAAGACTGTGCAGAGGAGGTACAGGAAGAACAGATGGTGGCTGCTGGAGCTACCTCACTGTCAGACTGCCAGCCCGCCAAGTCCTGGGCCCTGGGACCTTCATTATCCTGATCCTGTGAGGTGTGCTAACCTGACTGGGCCAGCGAGAAGAACCCAAAAGATGTCGTCGTCCCATCAGCTCCAGCTGAATCCCAACCACACAACAGCAGCACTGCAGCCCATCTCAGCTAACGTCTTCCCTTTTCCCCCAAAGGACAGCTCTTGCCATCCTGGATCCCATCAAGAGACAGTGGAACCAGGTGGTTTTTGCTTCCAAAACTCACCAGCTGAAGGGAGGGGGAACAAAGTATGCTGTTGAAATGCAAGCCGAACTTACCACTGTACACATCAAAGGTGTTGAGGGGTTTTCCTCTGGCTTTATCTTTAGTGAAAGGTCAAGGATGGTCAGTGGTGCCTGTGCCATGGGGCTAAGGACGCGGAGATCTGGTTTCCAAGGCCTGCCCGTTGTGTGACACCGTTGGCCAGTGACTGGATTAGGTTAGCACTGTTAGCCCCTGTGTTCTGTCTGAATGTATACAGTAGTCGCCAGCTGGTGTTTCTGAGATACCCTATTGCCAGCCATCAGCTGGGCTCAGTCATTGTCAGTGGTAGTCTCATGCTGCAGTTTGAGAGCTAGTGCTGACCTGGGTGAGGTGTGGGCTGGAGCTCTGCTGCCCACATTGTAGCCGACCTTCTGGCTTGTGTCCAGTGTGGTACTGAGGAGACCTGGAAGGGACAATCCATGGTCAGTTTCTCTCCATTCGTTTTGCAGATACACAACCAAGAGCTGGCACTTGAACAGCTGACAGACATTTTCTGTTACTTGTCTTTTCTCCCAGCAGCTGACGGGTAGATGCTGCTGCTAATTCCAGTGCCTTCATCAGCCGCAGCCTGGGTGAGGGGACTTGGGAACTGGATCTTGCTCCGTTTCCTTGCAGTAACCATGCCCTGTGGCTTTTTAAGCATGCAGTTGACACAATCTAACTATTCTCAAGTTCAAGCCGAGGCGCCCAGGAAGCTGGTGCCAGTTAAATTAATTGTATCCAGGGGGTCCCAGTACTAGAGTTCTGATCAATTACCTCCCCTACCCTGCGATATGCTAGCTGGATGCTGAGGCTGTAAATACACTAGCAGTCGCCTTAGGACCGGCTCTGTGGAATTTTGTGTGGAAACAGTTACAGAGATTTATTTGTCACGTCTTCAGATGAAGTTGCAGCGTGCTCTCCTTGCTTGTATGTTACAATCTCCCTGCAGGGAAATGTCAGGAAATTTGACTTTCTCACTGGGAAAGTGTTGGGATGCAAAGTGAAAAGTCCCACTGTTAGGAGGGGATCATGTCCCCTTTTCTGCTGCTCTTTCTGCTGGGCAGCCATGACCCCAAACCTCAGAGTGCTTGGGATATTGTAACTGCACCAGGGGGTCTAATACGGAATGGAGGGTCTGAGCTCCCAGAGCTGTCAGTGACCGTGAGCAAGCCACACTAATCTCTCTGTGCCTCACTTTCCCCTGTGTAAAATGGGGGTGATCACATTTACTGGAGCGCTGTGGCAGAATTCACTGGTGTTTGTGAAGCACACTGAGCTCTGTATGTGAAGGGCACCAGGGAAACTGTCCTTGCTGTCACACCTGCCTTGGAAACAGGCACCCAGGTGGTAGTTTTAGTTAGTGTTTGGTTTCTGATCATTTCCATGAGGCTAATTCACACTTGACTCTGTTTTCTGCTTGTATTTACTACATGAATACTCACTCTCATGGATATACATACGCTCATGGACACATAATCACACTCATGGACACACATACATGCTCTTGCAGACACACACACGCTTGCGGACACATACACACGCTTGCGGACACACTTGCGGACACATACACACTCTTGCGGACACACATACACACGCTTGTGGACACACATACACACACTGGTGGACATATCGCTTTGCTGGGTGGTAAGGGGCTGTCTCAGAGCCGCAGCGCTGCTGCTTTCCAAGATCCAATCTCTCTTCTCATCCCCACTACTCCATCTGATCTCGCGGCCCTTGTCTGCTTTCTCCCTGCGAGATGAGCCATTGGCACTGCTAATAACTGCAAACAGGCTGTGTGTGGTTCAGCAGGCATCCATCCCACTGTGGGAGCTGATCTCTTGTTCATTTTATAGAAGCTCAGATTTTAAGGCTGGAAGGAAACATTAGATCATCTGGGCTGACCTATACACAGCACAGGCTCTTAAATTTCATCCCCTTACCCATGTGTTGAGGGCAAGAACTTGTTTGATCAAAATATTTTCCAGAAAGGCATCCACTCTTAATCTAAAGGTATCAAAAGATGGAGAATCCATCACGTCCCTTGAGAGTTTGTTGCATGGTTAATCGCCCTCCCTGTTAAGAAATTGCTCCTAATTTCCCATGTAGATTTGGTTCAGGAGCGTGCACAGAAATAAAAATGTGGCTGATTTTGGAGGGGCAGTTTGTGTCCCTCATGCAGCCAGAGGAGCTGGCTCTTCCCCATGGCTCTGGGTCTGGAGGAGCTGTTATCATCCGTTTCTGCCCAGGGCAGGAGGTGCTTGCTGTCCTGCCCCGGCCTTGGAGGGATTCCGTTCCCCTGCCACTTGGGGACACCTTGCCCTTTTCTGCTAGCTTAGAGGGTCCTTTAGTAGTTGTATTTTCTCCCGTGAAGTTTCTTAAACTGTAAACAAGCCACCTCCTCCCCTTTTTGAGAAGCTAAGCAGACTGGGCTGTGTCAGTCTCTCACTCGCAGGTACTTTCTGCAGCCCATGAATTATTTTTGTGGCTTTCTTCTGCCACTCTCCAATTTTTCAACATCCCTTTGAAAATGTGGCCCCCAGACGTGGGCGCACCATCCAGTGTCCGTGTCCTGAATTCTGTCTCAAGCGGTGAAACCTCATCCTCCTGCTGCTCAGTGCTCCCTGTCTGTACATCCAGAAGTGAAGCATCACAGCCCTTGGCTGCTTTGATTGTGTCTGAGGCCAGCACTAGCTGAGGGCATCTCCAGCCAGAAAAACAAGGCTGTCGCTTTTCTGCCTGGGAGGGGAGAAGACAAAGAGCGCCAGGGAAGGACTGTCAGTGGAGTGATGGGGGAGCCCAGAGGGCCACATGGGATCTGAACTTCTTCTATGTCTCCTGTTACCATAGTGTCCAGGCACCTCACAGTGGTCAGTGTATTGATCTTCATAATCCCCTGCAAAGCAGGGCCAGGCCAAGCAGTTGCTCCATCGCACAGACAGGGAGCTGTTCTGTGCATTGGCTATATCCCAGCGCCAGGCGCTTCCCCCCATCACCGCCACCCTGCAGGTCTCTGTTCTGAGCTGGGTCCATACCCCTCTGCCACCTGTCCAGCCCCTGAACCCATTCTCTCCCTACAACCCTGTTCCTGCCTGCTGCCCCACTTCCCAGACTTTGTGTCCTTCCAGCCATGCCTAGCAGGAGGCACATCTCTTGCTCCACTCCCTCCTCTGGTTTGGCGCGGCTGCAGCCAGTGTGCCACGGCTTTGGAAGAGAGCCATGGCGTCTGTGGCCATTAAGGGCCGGTGGAGCTTGGTCTCTCCAGCTGTACTCGCTGTGCCCTGCACTATGGAGAAGCAGGGTCAGAGATGGGAGTGGAGGAATTGCTGACAGTCCCTGTGAGGAGGCAGTGGGGTGTGGTGAGCTGCTGTTGGGGGAGGCCGGGGGGGGTCTGATGATTACCAGCCGCTGTCCCATGTTCCTAACCTTGCTTGTTTCTCTGCAGCCCCAGACTGGTCTCAATGAGAATGGCGGCTCTAGCAGCACCCAGCCAGCTGCCCAGCCTCTCAGCAGTCAGAGCTTTGTGCAGAATCACTTCCAAGCCCAGTACAGGTAAGGCGGTGGGGACATGTCTGCCCTGGACAGACCTTCCTGCCCCAGCCCGAGCCCCAGCCCCAGCCCCAGCCTGCTGTCAGTCTGAGCAGGGAGTGGGGCAGGGAGAAGCTGGGAAGTGACGCCACTGAGACATTCCAGATGGCTGGACTGGGATTTACACACATCCATGGTCACTGCTGCACAGAAAAGGGATGTGGCCGCTGACCTTGCAGGAACTAGGCCATGTCGGCTGCCTGCCATCGGTGTCTGGGCATCAAAGGTAAACACGCAGGGCGAGCTTTGGCCCTTCTGCTCCACGGGAGGTTTCTGTCCTCCTTGTGCTCGCCTTAGGACACCTGCATTACGGTTTGACAGGTGTACTGCCCCAGTCAAACGCCCCACCTGACACTGTCCCGGGAATGGGTCGCGCCCTGGGGCCAGAAGCGAGAGCCCCTCGGGGCTCGCCCCCCCGCCTCACCGGGTAAGTGAAAAACCGATGAGAATAGTGGTATTTCACCGGCGGCCTCCCACTTATTCTACACCTTGCACGTCTCTTCCCAGTGCCAGACTAGAGTCAAGCGCAGCAGGGTCTTCTTTCCCGCTGATTCTGCCAAGCCCGTTCCCTTGGCTGTGGTTTCGCTAGATAGTAGGTAGGGACGGTGGGAATCTCGTTCGTCCATTCATGAGCGTCACTAATTAGATGATGAGGCATTTGGCTATTTTTCAAACCCTCGCGGGTTTCTTTTTCAGGTTATTTGGAGTACAGGGCACCCCGGGTGGCCTGTCCAACCCGTATGTCACGTCAGGTGAACACGGTCATGATAGTCTAATCATTACAAGATTCACAGCTGCACCCTTCTCCAGCAAGGTCTTTATTAACAAGAAGAAGTTTATTCTTACCAATAGATGCAAAGGTATTTATTACATCAACAGAATACAGTAGGGCTCTCGGCTGAAGAACCCAGCAGCCCTTCTCAGTTCAGAGTCTGTTAGTCCTAGTGCTGTGAGCATTTTTTGTTTGTGGCTTTAGCTCACTAGGAACAAAGCCTGCAGCTGGATGGCGTGGGCTGGGCTATCACATGCAGTGACTCTCCTGGACAGGGTCTGTGTGAGGTGAGAGAGTGCAGAGACACCAGCGTAAAAGGAGTGTAGGTGAAATGAGACCGTGCCCCACTGCAGGCTGCGCCCGTGCTGTGCTTCCTTTTCCTGCAGTCCACGCGCATGCACGCTTTGCCAGGCAGCAGGGGATGGGCACAGATGCAGAGTGCACACTTTCCCATGTAGCAGTGTGGACATGAACACACATACAGTTTTTAAATGATAGTCAGAAAAGTTTGACTTCAAAATGCCCCCTCACCTCTATGTCTGGGCCCCGTGTGCTCCCACGACACCCCTGTTCACTCTGAGCACAGAGGAGCTTTTCCAGTTGCTAGGCCTGCAGAGCCCAGTCAGCTGGGAGAGAGTGAGCTGGTCATGCTCCCACAGCTGAGAGCTGAGGCCAGCTGCAGAGCCTGACTTTTCAGTGTGGAGGTGCTGTGCTGTATCTGCGGGGCTGGTCATTAGGGAACCTGTTCTGCCAGGAGACTGGAATCAGGTGACTTTGGAGTTACTGGAGAGAGGATCATCGGGGGATTTTTGAGAGTGTCCTGATGGTAGCTGCACTTTAGTTTAAATGGTGCCTGATGTTAGTAACGCCCCAGGAGCACGTTGCTGGGACAGCCTGGTGCAGGCTGAGACTAAAACTTCCTGGGACTGCAAGTGACACCAACTGGTACCTTGCTGGTGCCTTCCATCCATCCATCCATCCATCCCAAAGTGCCAACCAGGTATACAGGAGTTGCTTAACCTGGCAGTGAAATGAAGCCACCTCTGGGGGTGAAATATGGCAGCAGTTTAACAGCCCATGGTGGTGCTCCGGGACAGCTTAGGGTGGAGTTGAAAGAAGAATATTATATTCAACAGAGAGCACAAGAGGAATTGTCAGGGGGTGAAGTCTAATGACTCAGCCTGAAATGTGAGCTCAGCACCAGACAGCCACTCCTGTTACTCAGTGCCCACACGTGGCCTTTACATCACATCTGAAAGGTGGCAGCAGCCCAGCCCCACTTAGCGCCGTGGGTTGGCGTGCCTGCAACTGAATTACCAGCATCAGGAACCTAGGCTTGAGTGGCTGGCTCTGTCCATTTCCTTGGATGCAGTGTTATTTAGCTATATGGCTTCACCCACAACTGTCAGGATCTTCTAGGCCCTTCCCTCCTACTGGGCGATACCCTTGCTGTCCATTGGATAGCTCACGGCTGCACCGTTTGTGGTGGACAATCCAGGAAGATTAGTAGGAGGTAGCAGGTTTTCCTTCCCACATCCCAGAGTATAACATGCTTTGAGAACTATGGCTCCTTGCTGGCTATTTCCTATTCAAATTACAAGCTGTATGCAGCCTGGTGAGTGCAGTGGGAATGGTGCTGGGGGCAGGGCAGGCCGGCCCAGGGCCAGAGGCTGGGGGAAGCCTCCCACCCCACCCCTCTGCCTTCGGCTTGGTGGCAGGGGCAGGGCGAAGCCCGGCCGTGGTGGGCGTGCCGCTGTGTGGGTCCCGCACTGCCCTGCTGGGAGCGGGGTAGCGCGAGGCCCACATAACCACGGGGCCCGGGGCGACCACCCCATTCTCCACCTCCCCTCCCCCAAGGACGGCCCTGGTTACTGCAACAGGAGAAAAACGCCCCCTGACGTAAGCTGCATCTAGATTAGAGGGCAGGCAAAGTCCTCTAGTGGAGACCCTAGGGCTGACCAGCTAATCCATTTATAACACGCCCTCCCTCCAACCGTCTTTATCTATGCTCCGCGCTATGCTGTGTTCACTGATATGTCTGCTAAACACGCTTCATTTTCCTAGCCTAGTCAGGGCCTTGGAGAGCTCCAAGACATCCCTTGAATCTATTCTAGAGTAAAAATGGTTTAATGGTTTGGAAGGAGCACTATCTGGTGTTGATATAATCTGCTGCTGCATTAAGTCCTGCGGATGCAAACAGCTGTTTGAGCACAGCATGTGCTGTATTTCGCCAGACCAAATGGAAGATTTTATATGTTGTGGCAAGAGTTTCCTGTGGAATGGCTCTGGTGCCTATGAGTTAGAGCTGGAAAGGCCCGTCTCGTGTCCCCTCCCCCATCCGCCAGGATCACTCCCTGTAATATAGTTCAGGCTGTATTTCCATTGTGCACTCTCCCACCAGCACCTTTGGGGGTTTTCTGCCTACAAGCACTTGTAGATCCAGCCAATTACTGGAGCAGAGTGCGTGCAGCCAGAACAGAAGTGAGCATACCAAGATGACTAGGAGGGTAGCTGCCTGCAGTGCCCTTCTATCCTTCCTGGAACAGTAGAGGGACGGTCTGGAGGTGCCAACTAGCTACTCCCTGGGTCATGGGATCCTGAGTCTCAGTGACGTGGGATGTGGGCAGTCGTTCAGGAGCAGAAACAAGAGAGCAGGGTCCAAGGCTGGAGCCCAGGGTCCGAGCTGGGCTGCCTGACGTGAGGTAAGGGAGGGGCAAGGCTGGGAACAAGCCAGCACAGGAGCTACTCCAGCCAGGGACAAATTTTGAGCAGCTGCTGGGGCTTAAGAGCTGGTCTGCTGAGTCATCCATCCAACAGGCCATGTAGCCAGGCAGGCAACCTACTACAGCCAGCTGTGTTCCTTAGATTGACTGGAGACTGGCCTGCAGTGGGCCCTGCGTCCCAACTCAGGCGGAGGAGAGCTGGGAGCTGGGCTGGGATGTGGCTTAGCTAGATTTAAAAGTAGATGCAGGGCAAGTTCCAGATCCCCTGACTGCTAACCAAGTCTGTAACCCCTGTAACTGAAGCTCCATCTCCTTGCCCCTGACACTGCCCTTCACCCCAAAATATGAGGAGATATGCATGTGATCAGACAGAGAAGCCGGCTTCGCACAGTCCACCCGCTCGCATTTGTAAACAACATTCTGAGGAGCTTCACTGGGAGTGTAACTGATGAGGAACTGACAAAGAGAGCGACCAGCAGAGCAGCTTCAAAACTTCTGAGCAGTTTCATCAATTCCAGGCAAAAAACAGCTTTTTTATTTAGCAATCCTCTTTGTGCAGGAAAATTTTCATCTCTGTTTAGATTTTTGGGGGTTTCATCAAAACTCAGAATGTTTCCCAGGACGGAAAAAGGGGAGAAAAAAGGGGGCCGATGGAAAAAGGAAACTCTCCTGTGGAAAATCCACTGATTGATTGCAGTTTTTCATTAAAAAACACTTTCCATTTCCCAATCAGCTCTGGTAGAATTGTACAGTTAGAAGAACCTGCAAGGGTCAGCTTGTGTAACTCTTGCCAAGATGCAGGATTTGTTGTGTCTAAAGCATCCAAGACCGGTGGTTTTCCAGACTCCTTTTGAAAACCTCCAGCGAAGGAGCTTCCACTGCTGGAAGAGCGCGTTACAGAGCTGCATTGCCCATGCTCTCTCTGGCCACTGGAAGTGCCTTACTGTCACCTAGCCCAGACCCGTAATGTAGAAGAAAGTAAAAGGTTAAAATAGGAAAGAGAAATAGAAGTGCCCAGGTGCTGGCCAAGGCCTAACAAAGTAGTCCAAAACAGTGGGCCTGAACTGAATGTACAGTCAAACTGACAAGAGACAGGTTGCGGAAGTCCGACTTCACTGAAATTGCAACAAGAAGTATAAAAAACGAGAATGTACCTTGAGGAGCGTGGTGTTGGGTCAGCCTAGCACCAAAGAGATAAGGGATGTTTTGCATAGTTTGGCCCATGCAAAGATAAGGTTTCAGTTAAACCATGGCACCTTGATGGATGGGGATGCCCAATAATGTGTGAACTAATCAATGTCAATTCAAATTAGAATATAAAAGTAGGTGCCTCAGAGCTCAGACTTCCTGCAGCCGAAGGGGGTGACGGAAAGTCCTGCCATCAGTTGAGCTGTTCTGTTGCATTGAGAGCACAAATGCTGCCAGCAGATCTGTGGATATAGATCACTTGCCATTGTGCTATGTTGCAATAAAGCCTAGCCTGGCACCTTCGTTTCTACAAAGATCCTTGGTTGTGTTGGTTTCTTCAATCGTGAGTGTTGCCTCAGTTTATCTCTTGCACACAGGGTACACGTAGGCTCCAAATCACTGAGCTAACCGAGTTCACAATAAAGATTTGAGCCAAAGGAGCACCGCAGCTTAGGATCATGAGGCTAATTCAGTTCCTGCTTGAGATCCAAGCCAGGCTCTAGATCACTGGGCTAATGAAGTCCCCACTTAGAGATCTGAGCCAGGGGTAATCCTGAGGGAACACGCCTTCAGAGCTTCACACACGCATTCACACATGCAGCCAAACTGATATCCGTGCCAGACATAAAACAACACCGATAAAAAGACATCTTGCCCGACATGCCTAACCCCTGAGACAGGGCTGCCCATTTGGAGCCCCTCCTCTCTTTCCCTTGGCTGCTCAAGCCAGGTTTACTCTTCGGGCGTTTGCTGGTAGAGCCATGTTGTGTAGGAGGATGCTTCAACAAAAGCTGTAGTGTGGACACAGGCCATGTCTACGCTGCGATTGTTTTGTTGGTATAGGTCCGGAAAGCCGGCATGCTATACTGGCAAAGTGCTGCGGGTCTGGATTTAGTTTATACCAGCAAAGCTGGATTTGCGAAACAAGCCATGCCAAGAGAAGCTCAGTTTTGCTGCTTGTATCTTGGCAGGGGTGGCAGCTCTTCATGCCCTTGGCCGACAGAGCTATGCTGGCAGAAGTCTGTAGGATAGGCATGGCCTGTACAGGCAGGTAAGAGCTTCTGCCAGTATCACTTATTTCATCAGAACTGGTGTAAACTGTGCCAGCAGCAGTTTGCCAATGTTTTGTGGCTACGTGGCCAGGCTGGCAAACCTTGAGCAGTGTAGAATTGCTCTTAGAGGCTTGTCTTCTACTCCCGCTTCCTCCCTAGGTCTGCTGTGCCACTAATAATAGCAAAGACACAGACAGTGCAAACTCTCCCTGCTGGCTACAGCCCTGTGTATCTGGGTGGGACTCTGGAGCAGAGAAAGGGGGTGGTGACTTAGCCCCAGTGCAGAACTGAAAATGCCTGGACTCCCATTCTCCAACCATTAGATCACACTGCCTTACACAAGCCTCTCCACTGTGCCGTTATAACTTTCCATGTCAACACAGGACGGGTCATAGAGCAGGGGAGAGGCTGCACTAATGTATCTGTGAACGTTTACTCAAGGTAAGCCTAGTAATTCACTTCTTCCCTGATGTAATACACTGGGTGAGTCGTCACTGGTTCTTTTGGCTCCTAAGGGTTGAGCCTCTGTAGTGACTACTCTGTTAGGTGGAGATTTAGCAGACTCATTAACCTCATTGAGGCCCTACCATGACTAGAGGGGGATATGTGGGTGAGTGTGGCCACCCCTGTAACATTCATTCGACCTGATCACAAGCACTCTCCTCTGCAGTGACAGTCTCATGAATTTGAGCTCATGCGGAAGGTCATGCCACAAGTGACAGTCATGTAGGGTGTAGGTCATGTAGTCATTTACACTAGTAAATTAAGTCGACATAAGCAGACTTAAGTCGACTTAATTTACTCTGCGTCCACACTGGCATTTCCTTAAGTTGACTTAAGCTGCTGCATAAGTCGACTTAAGGAAATTCAAAGTCGACTTTATAACACCTCGTATAAAGTCGACTTTGAAGCTTAAGTTGACTTTTTAAGTCGACAAGCAGTGTGGACGCCCTAAGTCGACTTAGTCAACTTATGGCACGGGGGAAGGGAGCTTCCTTCTCGCTGGGACCACTGCTCCTATGCCCTGCCAGTGTCCCAGTCAGGCTCAGCCCCCATTGTGCCCAGGTACAATGGGGCAAATGCTGAGCCCCCTGGCACTTGGCAAGGGGTGCCCTCCTGCCACCGTGGACCTATCCCAGGTCCATTTAGCCCCTAAAAGTCAACTTAGGCATCCAGTGTGGTTACTCTAAGTCGATTTGGCAGGTCCCCTTTAAGTCGACTTAATTTTTGAGTGGGGACATGCTAAATCGACTTAAATTAACAAGTGTAGACAGCCTGAAAGCCCAGGCATGGTCAGAGCTGGACAGATAGGCAGCTCTTGCTCTTCTGATCCTTAGGGCAGCCTGGGCCCCTCTGTGGAGTTACAGCCCACAGTTCCCAGCTACCTGAGTCTCAGGGTACATCCAGCATGGTCCCTGGGCTGCTGGCTTAGTCCCCACCCAATGGCCGCACGGTTCAGCTCTCTCATATCTCAGTATGAGCAGGGCTCTACACCAGCTCCCAGCAGCACCTGAGGATGAGACCCTAAAAACAGCAAGGGGGAGTCATGATGGCCAAATCCCAGGGTCACCTATATTCCCCCTACCCAAGGCATGGCACCGAGCCAGCTCTGTCAATGACAACTCAGCCTTAGGGATTGCTGGTATCGGTGTGTGCAAATCCTGGAGCCAGCTGCCAATCTGGGACACAGTCACCCTGCTCGCTTCAGCATGGCCAGGGACGGGAGGGAAGTGGCAGGTCTCATGTGAATGCAGAGGTGAGAGTTCATCCCTCCCAGTTAACCAAGGAGGGCTCAGCATTGCCCTAGCTCCTGGAGTGTGGCCAGTCTCCCATGTCCACAGTCGGTTTGGAGAGTGTTAAAGCTTTTCCTCAGATCATTTGCCCTGGATGTGCTGGCTCCGCTCTGAAACGCATGTCCCAGCAGCAGCTGTGTGCCCTACATGGTCAGGAATCGGGTGAGGGCAAAGCTAAGCATGTGGCACTGTTTATTACTGGTGCTCTGCAGGGCCAGTATAGTTAAGGCAGAGAGAACTGGATTCACTTCTTTCTTGTGCGTAGTCAACAGACCTGTTACATCCAGCCTGGATGTGATGGGCAGTCTGGTAGTGTGGAGGGTCTGCACTGGCCTGCAGAGAGCTGGTGATTACGGACGCTGGTGTTATGCTGACTGAGGCCTGCTGTGAGAAGGAAAGGCCTTGGGTTAACTCTCAGATCCCGGCCAGCTTTGTAGGGGTGGCAGGTAGATAAGCATTGTGTGCAAACTGAGCACATTTATTCCAGGGACTAATCATGAAACCGGGGCTTGATTTTAGAGGATGGCTCTGCCTGGGAGCCAGTGCTGGGAGCAGCCCATCAGCAAAGGCATCATTGGCAGCAAGCTGAATTGCCCAGGAGATCAGCTGCACTCTGGTGCTTTCTGGCTGGGCTGCTCGCATGCTGGTGGAGTAAATGCAATGTTGACACTTGCTTGGCCTCCTGGGCAACCCTACAGGGCATCTGAGCTGCCGCAGCAAGCAGCCCAATGGCAGTGCCTTCCTCCTGACTGTACCTGTCCCCTGCACCCGTGCTGCCCATTACCTGAGTGCACCGGCAGCAATGGAAATACACACCGCCCGCATACAACTGGCCCCAGTGCAATCTAGGATGGCTTTGCCATTGTATCCCCTGGGGTCCTCAGCAGCCGTCACCTCCCCTCCATGAACAGTAAGGCTGCCAAGAGAGATCCTCAGATCCTGACTCCTTCTGCCACCCTTTCCGCCAAGCTCCTCTCTCGAATCTCTTGATCTTGTTATTTCTTGCTCTGCGGTTCCCCTACCCATCTCAATTTCTTCTAGGTAATCTTATTTTTGATGAATCCATAAATGCAACATTCTTCTCGCAGGCTGATCTCATTAACAGCTGCTCTCCTTTCCACTGAACCCCAGAGCCTCAGGAATAAACCTGTTATCACCCTCCTTCCTATCAGGCTGGGGGGTGGCTGTGATTCCTGGCTCTCAAAAATAGTGTGCTTTGAAGACCGACGTGCGCCCAGGAGGCCATGCAGGGACTTGATTTTCTCACAATGGCACAGCAGACTGTGGAGTCTGCCCTCTCAACTAAACTTGAGTGAAGAACGGATTTTTTCAGTTCGCTGGCAAGTCTAATTGAAAACAAACAAAAATATTTTGAGTCAAATCAGAACCAGAATTGTTTGGAATTTTCAGCAAGTCAAAAAGTCGAAAAGCAATGTGTCTAGGTTTAGAACTTTTTTCAGATAAACTTGACATTTTGAATTGAAAAGTGGTTACTTTCAAATTGAAAAATCTAAATGTTTTGTTTAAAAAATGTGAGAACTAAATAGTTCAGGGGGTTTTGGAATTTTTTGTTTGTTCTGATCTGAATAATTCAGTAAAACTGACAAAAGTTTGCAAAAACCTTTGCATGTCACCTAATCTGTGTTTCTGACTGAAAAATTACACCAGCTTTAGTTTAAATCTTGATGCTACCCCACTGTAAATCTAAAGAAATTGGTGATCTCAGTGGAGTTACACTGGTTCAAGTGAATCCTGTTCCACTACACCTTTATAGTACTCCAACTGCCTTTCTAAACAGCTTGCTTTTTAGTTTTCACCTGGGAGGAGTCCCAGGATCGACACTTACTCTGAACCTCACAGTTTCATAGAATCATAGAATCATAGGGTTGGAAGGGACCTCACGAGGTCATCTAGTCCAACCCCCTGCTAAAAAGCAGGACCACTCCCCCTAAATTATCCCAGCCAGAGTTTTGTCTAACCGAGCCTTAAAAATCTCCAAAGATGGAGATTCTACCACCTCCCTAGATAGCCCATTCCAATGCTTCACCACCCTCCTCGTGAGAAAGTTTTTCCTAATATCCAACCTTGACCTCCCCAGCTGTAATTTGAAACCATTGCTCCTTGTTCTGTCCTCTGTTACCCTCGAGAACAGCCTAGCTCCCTCCTCTTTGGAGCAACCCTTCAAGTAGTTGAAGGTTGCTATCAAATCTCCCCTCAGTCTTCTCTTCTGTAGACTAAATAAGCCTAGTTCCTTCAGTCTCTCC
>VOCT01086988.1:0-14992 GCA_007922175.1 Pelusios castaneus | reverse complement strand
AATTCTTCTCTGTTTGTGAGCAATAGGTCTAGAGGTGCAAGGCCCCTAGTTGGTTCCTCCAGCATTTGTACTAGGAAGTTGTCTTCAATACTCTCCAAAAACTTCCTGGATCGCCTGTGCACTGCTGTATTATCTTCCCAGCAGACATCAGGATAATTGAAGTCCCCCATAAGAACCAGGGCCTGCGACGATCTGGAAACTTCTGTTAGTTGTCCATAGAACGCCTCATCCACCTCCTCTTTCTGGTCTGGTGGTCTGTAGCAGACACCCACCACAACATCCCCCTTGTTGCATTCTCCCCTAAACTTAACCCACAGACTTTCAACCATCTTGTTTCCACTTTCATAGTGGAGCTCCGAGCAGTCATACAGCTCTTTTACATATAAAGCTACTCCTCCCCCCCTTTTTCCTTGCCTGTCCTTCCTGAACAATTTATATCCATCCATGGCAGTGCTCCAGTCATGCAAGTTATCCCACCACGTTTCTGTTATTCCAATTATATCATAGTTCCTTGTCTGTGCCAGTACTACCAATTCTTCCTGCTTGTTTCCCAGGCTCCTCGCATTTGTGTACAGGCACCTAAGATACCGGGCCCATTGCCCTACTTTGCCCTGTCGATTCTCCCTCCTGTCGCATCTTCCCCCTTGCAATTTCTCCCGGTGTCCTCCTTCCCCACTCGCCTGAGGTATTATGACTTTATCAAGAAATAAACAATTATTTGACCCCAGCCCCCAGTTCCAACTACCCTCTCTTTTATTCCTGCTGTTACAGCCCCAGCATCCCCCAAGTTCCATCCCTTCCCCCAGGTTTCCCTCAGTTTCACTTACCTGTGGGTCTTGGTCATCTTCCCCCTTCGGACCTAGTTTAAAGCCCTCCTTACCAGGTTAGCCAGTCTGCTTCCAAATATGCTCTTTCCCTTCCTGGATAGGTGGAGTCCGTCTCTGCCTAGCAGTCCTTCTTCCTGAAACAGCACCCCATGGTCGAGGAAGCCAAAGCCCTCCTGGTAACACCATCTCCGCAGCCAGGCATTCACCTCCAGGATGCATCTGTCTCTGCTCGGGCCCCTACCCTTGACCGGAAGGATCGAGGAGAACACCACCTGTGCACCGAACTCCTTCACCCGTGCTCCCAGAGCCCTGTAGTCACCTTTGATCTGCAGAGGGTCACCTCTCACAGTATCATTGGTTCCCACATGGATGAGTAGCATGGGGTAGTAGTCAGAGGGACGGATGATTCTCGACAATCCCTCCGTAACATCTCGGATACGGGCGCCTGGCAGGCAGCATACCTCCCGAGAAGCCTTATCTGGGCGACAGATGGGTGCCTCCGTCCCCCTCAGAAGAGAGTCCCCAACCACCACAACCCGACGTTTTCTCCTGGGTGTGATGGTTGTGATCCTCCCAACCTCGGGGGTGCATGGCTTCTCCTCTTCCATATCATCTCCCGTCTGTAGTGCTGCGTAGCGGTTCTTTACCACAACGGAGGGTGGGATGGGAGCAGGGGTGGAGCACTGTCTGCTGCCAGAAGTAACCAGCTGCCAGTGTCCACCCTCTGCTTGAGCCATCCCATCCTTCTCCGAGGGTGTGGCAGCAGTTTCCCTTGAGGACTCTTGTTTTTGAGAGGAAGTCTATACAAATAGAACTTTACTCACAATTTTAAAGCTCTTTTCTAAAGCACCAGGAGCTTCCAGGAAGGCTGATGTGGTTTGGCAAATATCCACAATTCCCAGGATTTTCCCAAGTCCAGTTTGAACTAGATTCAGTGAGGGCTGGACAGGTGTGAGTGTTAGCCTGTGTAATTACATTGAGACATGGCTGTATTATTGCCCAAGTCTCAGAAGGTAGTACTCTAGGCAAAGCCCTTCATTTGTTTAAAATTTTCTGGTAATTTATCAGTGTTTATAACAATAATTTTTAAAATGGGTGACAATCAGTGCAAAAAGTTAATGACAGTTTTCTGGGTGAATATCAGGGTTGAAATAGGGCAATGGGGACAGAAAAAAAGCAGTAATTAGAAAAGTAAGAGTATTGGGGGGGGGAAAGCAGTTTAATGCTGTGCTTTATTTCATGAATTGTGCAGAATGCATACATATGCACACCCGCATATGTGTATCTGTCACTTCATTGCTGTACTTTTAACAGCCGGCCTCACATTTACACTTTGCCCAATTGATCATTAATATAAGCACATCTACCTAATGTCATGTCTTGGATTTTCTTACACAGAGAGTGTTTTCTGAGTGGTCCAAATTTCGGATGAAAATCAGTAAAAAATGAGTGTTGGGTTTTGTCAAATCCAGGGATTTTTCAATATGAATCGGTAAAAGCTGAAAATGAAAAGTCTTAACTGTCTGCTGCCTCCAAGACATTCTGGACAAGATTGTTAACATGCAACAGTCTAGTGTGAGGAAGGGGGCAGCCTGGCTGTTCTTGTCTCTGGAGCTGTACCCTGGACAGCATGCTCTCATTTAGGTGGAATAGGTGACAGCAACCTGGTTGGATTTGTGGTGCCCCACGAGTTCATGACAGGTTCAGTTCAGAGCAGGTGAATGTGCATTCAGATGTCAGACGCGGAAGCAGAGAGTCACAGTCAGAGAGAGGAAGGCTGAGCACCAGCCTACGTCTGGGAGATCCTTGCTCTGGCACAGGCTTCTTGTGTGACCTTGGGCAAATCCGGAGTCTCTTTGGGTCATCGTTCCTCATCCAAGCTCAGACTGGTGTTGTGGGGCCCTCAGATGTGATGGTGAGGAGAGCCAGCTAAGTGCCTGAAATAGCCATACAAGCTGTGACCGCCAGGCAGCACTGGTGCTGGTATCAGCTCCAACTCACTGCATTGCTAGAGGACTTGGCAGGTGAATGTTTCACAACATCGGTGGTTTCACCCCTTCCCTAGGAGATAGGTCACAGTCCTATCCCCTTTTTTACAGAGATAAACTGAGTCACAGAGAGTTTGAGGGCCTGATCCAGAGCCCACTGACATCAAAGGAAAGGCTCCCATCAAGTTCTAAGTGACTTGCCCAAGTGAATCAGTCAGAAACAGAATGGGGTTGCTCCTAGCTGTCATACAGCCTCAGCATGTCATAAATAGAAAAGCTAGGCCTTAGAGAAGATGGAGTGCAGCTTCCTTTATATTTATCTCCTCCTTGAGAACTCCAGCACTGCTCTCTTCATTACCACCAAATGTGCAGGTACTTGCTCCCCAGAGAGGCTGTTCCCAGGTGTTGCTCTGGCTGCTAGGAGGGTTGGTTCAGACACCATTAGGAGAGTTCTCTGCTTGCTGAGGTTATTCTGCAAAATGTTGTGTCAGAACAGTGTCATAGTCTGTAACATCAGTCAAGAGAATGTGACTTTCCCATGGTAACTAGCCCCACCGAGACATGGAGAACTTTAACCTGAATTGTAATGAATCTCATGCAGAACTGAAGTAACCAACAACCATTGTGTTTCCTATCTATCTGTCTGTCTGTCTGTCTATCTACCCTGTGACAAAACCCCTCTACCTTGATGGGTCCATTGCTTCCTTATAGTGGTAGGTCAGAAACTGCTTGACTTCTGAGTGTTCCCATGGGCCCTTGCCTCTTTCCTGGGGTCTTGTTCCTTCAGTGGATGGCCAGTGGTGGTTAGGGGGAGCCGGTCCCACCCTTTTCTCCGACCTAGGGACCCTACAAGCTTCAGCCTCGCTCTGCTGCTTCAGGAAACCAGCTAGATTCCCTGGATTACTTCCCAATGCCCCCTTGACTAAGTGTCTGGACTCTGCTCAGCCAGGGGCCCTTCCTGGCCTCCTTGCCAGGGGAAGTCCTTGCTCTCTGACAGTCCACTGGGTGTGGTAGTGCCCAGTTAAATCATCCCTTTCTGGCAGGTCTCTTTCCTTCAAGACTCCAGGCCTAGGAAAGGTCCTTTGCCTTCTTTGGGCCAAGGTTTTTCCTTCCTGCAGGATTCTTTCTGACCAGTGTTCTGCTTCTTCTCCTAGATCTGTCTGCCTTCCAACCGCACCTTGTCTCCTTTCACACACTCTTGTAGCTCTCCTCACTCTCATACTCTGACTACCCTCTTTCTTTGGAGGGGAGGCTTTTAATAAGTTGGGGCGGGGTCTTGATTAGCTCCAGGTAAGCTAATTAGCCTGGAGTAACCCCTGCTCAGCTACCAAGGGAAAAGGGACTTGCTGAGCCTGGGGCTGATCTGTTGGACTTCTAGAACTCTCCAGAAACCCTCCACTCTTGATCCTGTCACACAATACACATCAATCCATCAGTCTGTCTGTCTATCTATCCCCTCTCTCTGTTTAAGTTGCAAGATCCGATTGTTTTCACACAGTAGCGTCTTTCTTTAAAGGTGAGGTGTAAGGTGATGGGAGTTTGCCCTGGAACTCAGCTTGTGATCTAGCAGTGCTCTGAGCAGTTAGACAGCACACAGAAGCAGAATACAATTGAAAAAGACTATCCTACTGCCGCCATTAAAACAGGGTGAGCGGGACCAGCGAGCCTCCTCTGCCACCTCTGCAAGAGAACGGAGCACACGATACCCTTTCCTGAGCAGCAACGGGAATGCGTTTTACAGGTGTTAGTGGGATTATCAGGCACGGATGGGAAGAGTTGTTGGGTTAAAACTAGAATCAGCCTGAAACTGATTTGATGCATTGGTAGGGACCTCTGTGTAGTGGCGCAGTGGCTCCACTAAGGCTAGAAAGGGGTTAACTGGCCTAGAAAGGATTTTAAAAAGGGGGTAAAAATTGGCTGCGGCAGCCAATGAGGGGCGAGCTGCCAGTATAAAGGAAGGAGCTGCAGAGCTAGCTGTTCAGTCTGCTGGACGAGCTGGAGGGAGAAGGTCTCTCTGGCTAGCTGGCTGCACTAGCCAGCACCCTGGAGAGCTCCGAGTACAGTGCTGCACAGGGAGCAAAGAGGAGCCAGGGTTCGTGGACTGCAGCAGAGGCCTGAGCAGCGGTCTGAGGACAAGGAACCAGGAACAGACGGCAGCTGGACCCAGGCGGTGAGGAATTGTGGGTGACTGGGGCTGCAGGGAAGCAGCCCAGGGCTGATTACAGGATGCCAGGCGTGGCACAGGCTCGCTGGCCCCTAGACTGTTTTAAATAGTGGGCTGGACCAGGGTGAGCGAAAGTAAGAGTGCACGGAAGCGGTCGGAGAACTAGGCCTGGCCACTGCCGCAAAGTGGGCCGGGGAGACCTAGTTGCACCCTGGAAGGGGTGAACTTAAGGGTCTCAGCTGGAGGGCTGAGGTCCCAGAAGAGGACATGAGGGTCGAGTCGGCATGTGGAGAGGGGCAGAGCACTGGCAACCTGTAGGGGGCCACTTGAGCATTCCCCAGAGTCACCACCCAGAGGTGCACTATAGGTGGGTCATGTGCGGACTCACCCACTCTCTGCACACTCTGCCCAGGGTGAGCTGGAAGGATGGCTGATTAGTTAGCCTATTGGGACTTGAGAGGTTGGCATTGTGTACCCATATCTGCTACATATTGTCTCTGGGTCTGATTCTCATAGGACATTGAGGAATACCCTGTTCCACAAGCTGTGAGTGTGAACAACAGACCCTCTGCCTCAATTCCCCATCTGTAAAATGAGCCTAATCTTTGTCCTGTTGTCTGTCCATTCTCTTCACATTGGCAGCTCTTAGGAGCAGAGGCTGTCTCTCACCATGTGTATACAGCACCCAGCACAACAGGGCCCTGGTCTCTGATGTGGTTTGTGGTTGCTACAGTATCAACAGGTTATCAAATGATAACAACAGGAATGAGAGGGGGGAAAGCTGTTCATTGGGGTGAATGGGAATTTTTGAGATTTTGCAGGAATTTCCTGTCCCAAATGGGATGCAAAGTTGAAATCTCCCAATTTTTGAGAGCCAAGAGACAGAAAAAAACACACATAGGGTCACTGGAAATGTTTCATAGTGATAATTTCAAAATGTTTCATTTCAGTTTCAGCCCTTTTAAAAAAAATTTTCAAACTTTTTGGGTAGTTTATTGAAAAGAAAAGTCATTTCAAACTGAAAAATGGAAACTTTTCTCTTTGAAAATGTTAAATTTGGAACCTTTTTGTTCCCTCAACAATTTTTCGGATCAGGAAAGTCACTGAAACCAACCCTTTCTCACGAACAGCTGTGCTCCCAACCAAGGCCGGCACAATGTTTTTTGGCACCCTAGGCGAGATGTGATTTTGCACCCCCCCACTCCCCCCAGCATCACTGACTGTGGCAGCCACAGGCCCAATCTGGCGACAGCCACAGGCAATCCTGGACCCCCAATCTGCCTGGTGGGGCACGGCCAGCCCCCCAAGTCCCCACCAAGCCCTACCACCCCAGACACAAGTGCTGGTTGAGCCGTGGGCCAAGTGAGCCCCCTGCCCCTGAGCGGGCCAGCAACGTCGAGCCCCCTCCCCCCCCCCCTCAAGTGGGCCAGGCCAGCGAGGGCCCGCCGTAGGCTACATGCCTGTGTGCAGCAGGGCAGGAAATTTAAAATAACCTCACTGGCCCCAGCCTGGCGGCCCCTGGCACACCTCAAAGTCTCATGCCATAGGCGACCACCTAGGTCTCCTCTATGGTAGGACCAGCCTTGCTGCCAATGAATCAACATTTTGTGTTGGGAAAATGTTTTGTCAAAACATCCCCAACAAGTTCTAGTGGTCCCTGGATATTGTGGACATGACAAAAATAGGCAGTTATCAAAATGTGCTGCTGGGACAGCTCTGGGTCCAAGGAGATGGAGCTGAGGGAAGGGGAATTGGGGCTGGGTTACTGTATGGTGGGGGGAAGCTGGTGAGTTTGGGACCCTCCAGTGACTTCATCTACAAGTTGTCATGGGATGGCATATTGCTTCTCTCGTCCGCTGCTGATGGACCCACTGCTCTGGTAGCTGGTTCTCCACATGTACTTCTGTTCTAACTGCTTCCCCCGTGGTGTCACAGGCTCTTTGGTGACTGGGGTTGCAAGGTAGCCTAGTGGTTAGCACACAGTGCTTGGCCATTAGAAGAGGTGAATTCTAGTTCTTATCCCTAACGGGCCTAATCCTGGAAGGCCTGAGTCCCAATTCAATTAAATGGCACTCCATGCCTTAGACAGTGTTAACATCTCAGCGCATGCCTCCGTTTCCCCTGCTTGGGGGACCAGGGGATTTGTCCATCTTTGCTCAGTCCAGGAAGATACCACAGTACAATGCCAGGAAGTTGAGAGCATGTGAGCCAGCTGCAAAAGCTTGTCAGCCTCCTGCTTCCCAACCAAGGCACCTGGACATGGGGCTGCTCTGTGCCATTGGTTGGTGAGGTTCTGCATAATGCCTGTCTGTCAACCCCTCCAGAATGTCTGGTTTGGGGCTTACCCTCTTTCTGCAAATGCTGAGTGGAGATTGGTAGCACCTGGGTGCAAAGTATAAACAAATAGCACAATTCCCACCAGGAGCTGGAGAACAAGGGTGCTGTGCAGTCAGTGCCCAGTGCGGCCCTCCGTTCGCACACAAGCAGGGAAGCTGCTTTGCTTTTTTTATTCCAGTGTCACTGGAAATTCACAAGTACCGCGGAGCTGCCCAAGCTCAGATTTTCTCTGCAGTGCCAGGGCCCTTCTGGTGGACAAGGCCTATTCATAACAGAACCATCTCATACTCATGCTGGCTACATGCACTGCACAGTTGTTCTGCGCCTGAGGCTGAACAGCTGTGGCTGGACAAGTGTGTGCTGCTTGATAGCAAACCCCTTCAAAGGTGGTGGACTCACAAGGCCAGTTTAAGTGCAATTGGGTGCTGGTTCCCTGCCCTGGCTGCTGGCAGGTCCTACGCCCACCACTGTTAATCACAATACTTATTGTGTGATGCAGTGTTTGCTAGTGTGTGACAATAATTGCTATAGACATAAACGCCATATAAAATTATAAATATTTTTATGGAGCGATAACCGATGCATGTGGTGCTGTGAAGTGGCTTCAAATGCCTACCTGGGCTGGGGTCCGCACATGCATGAAGGGGGCTCGGACAATATGGGAAGGGGGCCCAGAGATTAGGAGGGTTCTGGGGCCCGTCAAATTATACTTTAACCACTAGGACACAGTTCAGGTGAAAACAGAGCTATGAGAAGCAAAGTACTGGAAGGGGGATCAGCCGCTGTGCTTTCGTGCATAAGCCACTCCCTAGCCAAGGAGGGTTGGGAGGAAATGTCCTCTGGAGGCCGACTGTCCAGGCACTGCCTCTTGTAGGTGATCTTTTAAGTAGCTTCCTCTGAAGCAGCTGGTAAACAGGTCACCAAATTGGCTCAGACCAATGGGCCCATCTGCAGCCCTTGGGCCCAGTGTTTTCCAGCTGGATGGCACCTGTGCTTTTTAAAGATGTAGGAGAAGCCTGGCCTCCAAAGCTGCGCTGGCACAGACAGGCACCCTGGGCAGCAGATTGGGTCTATTTTTGCAGAGGAATTTTTCCTCTGCAGCGTGTGGCATAGGTCACTTGCTGATTGGAGCTAGAGTAAATGTTGGATCCTGTGTGCCATGGAGCCTTTAAATCATGATTTGAGCCAGCTGTAAGTCACCAGAGGTGATGGGCCTACTCTATGGACTGTGGCTTGTGATGTGCAGGGGGGTGATCATGATGGTCCCTTTGAGGCTGTGAGCACCTTACAGCCACGAGCAGCCTGGAGGCTGTGGTAGTGCCACCCCTGGCTGAAAAGGCTGGGGTACCTGCAACGTTAAGGTGGAATTATAGCCAGCCTCCCCTAGAATTTAGCCAGGCCAAACAAAATCTTTCCACTGGCCTGATGAGTGGCCAGCTCCTTGGTGACCACAAGTGCTCCTGGCCTGCTGCAGATCTAGTGTGATCTCTACTGTGAGATCTAGCAGAGGGCAGCTCCACCTGCTGCAGAGAGAAGAGCGCCATCTACTGGCTTTTCTGTCCCAACTTCTCAGTGCAGTGAGGAGAGCACCCATCTGTGTGCAGCATCCAGTGTAGTGGGGAAAGTGCCCATCTGTGTGCAGTGCTAAGTGCAGTGAGGAGAGCATCCTTCTGTGCGCAGCATCCAGTATAGTGGGGAGAGCGCCCATCTGTGTGCAGTGCTCAGTGCAGTGAGGTACGTGACACTGAAGTGGCTGGGCCTGGCTATCGCCCAACTCTGTGTCCTCCCGTCACAGGAAGCCAGACTGTAGTTGTGGGATGCTCCTGGCGATCTGACATCACAGGCAGGTTGGGCAGAAAGGTCCGTTTGGAGCTGCCAGCCTGGTGAGCCCCCGAGATGGGTAGTGCTCTCTGCCGGCCACTCGCTGTGGAGGGGGCAGGAGAAGGGGTGGCAGCTCTGCCAGTGGCCAGCACTGTTGGCTGGGAGGGATCATCCCCTGGAGTGCAGCAGAGGGAAACTCCCACTGAAGGCCACAAGGGCAGACTGGGTATGAGAGCCAAGCAGCCAATGCTCCTACCGGAAGCTCTGGAGCACTGAGCCAGCGGCACATCAGCGTGCTGGGCTGTAAACCTCAGGGAGCTGTTCTAGCCTGCATGGGACAGGACGCCTGGTTCACGGGGTAATCTGGTCACCGCTGGCCTGGGAGAGCAGCAGCACGTGTGTGGCAACAGGCAGGCAATGGGGAGCTGTTAACATTCCCTCATTTACCCATGGATATATGGAGACAATTGGGTCTCTCTAATGACAGCCAGAAATCTATGGCCCATACATGACTGTGTTGCGTGACCTGGAACTCTGGGAGCCCCACAATACAGTGGAGTGGCTGTAGTGGGGAAGGGGCAGAGGCTGGAGGTGCCAGGCAGAGCCAGGCATCTGAGCAGGAACATCTCTGTAGAAGTCAGAGCTGCGCCATCTATGGTCGGGCATTTAGTCTCCACTGGGTGAAATTGACATATATATCAATTTCACTGCTCAGCTAGAGCAGTGAAATTGACATATTTGACAGCTCCGGTGTCCCAGAGTGCCCTTGATTGGCACTCTGGGACATTTCCGGAAGCTGTCAATAACGCAAGAAACGTACACACAGGCTGTACCATGGAACAACTGTTCCGTGGTAAGCCTTACCACCCTCATTTGGGTGGTTTACATGTTGCGGGGCAAGAGGGCTGTTGCCGCGCAATAAGAAGCATTCCCGTGTGTACACTCTCACTGTTATCGCGCAGTAAGGAGCCTTACCGCACGGTAACTTTGTAGTGTGTACAAAGCCTCAGTGTCTGGGTGTTTGCACTTGGGTGTGGTCTCCATAGGGGTGTCTACACTTGTAAGTTAAGCTTGCTTAAGTCGACTTAATTTACTCTGCATCTACACTACACTTTCCTTAAGTCGATTTAAGCAAGCTGCTTAAGTCGACTTTAAGGAAAATAAAGTTAAGTCGACTTTATTAAACCTCCTTTTAATTCGACTTTAGACTTTCTAAAATCGACTTAAGCCAGTGTAGACCTGGAGTAGCCCTAAGTTGACTTAGAGTTGACTTAGGGCTCTCCAGGACTCCCCCACTGTCATCCCTGCTGGGGGGGGGTCACAGAGAGAGCCTGGCATGCCCCCCCACCCTGCCCCTATGCCCTGCCAGGGTCCCTGTCCCCCTTTTCTCCATTGTACCCAGGTACAATGGGGCAAAGGCTGAGCCCCCTGGCACTGGGCTAGGGGTGCCCCCCTGCCACCGTGGACCTGCCCAAGGTCCCCCTAACCCCTAGAAGTCGACCTAGGTGTCCAGTGTGGAAGCCCTTAATTTGAACTAATTAAAGCCTAGTGTAGCCATGGCTCGAGTTAGTTCGAATTAAGCTTCCTTAGTTCGAACTAACTTGCCAGTGTAGACGTGTCTGGGTGCTTGTGGGGGCAGGGCAGGGTGAGGCAGTGTGCCCGCATGAGAGGGTGTGATTTCCCTGCAGCCCGGAAGGTGCCAGATCACACAAGGACAGCAGGGGGTGCTCTGACAGCGGGACACTGTCTGCTGCTGCTGGCCCGTGAGATGCATTCAGGACCCTGCCTCCCTCCTGGCATCTCTGGACTGCCTTGTGCTCATTCATTCCCATGGATCTTGCCCCCCTCAGCCCAGCCTCCAATCGAGATGGTGGGGTGCCGGCAGCCCAGGCAGCCTAAGGGACATTGAAGGAGGAGGCTGACTAGCCAGGGTGGTGGAGTGGTCTCACCCGGAGGTTTGCAGCATGTGGCCTCTGGGCTCCCTGGCTTTGCTCTCCACCCATTCCAGGGGCACCCCGAGGTCCAGGCCCTCCTCAGCCCAAGATGGGGCTGGAGCCTTGTCCCCCTGCACACTAGCCAGCCTCCTAGGGCAGTGGATCAGCCCCTGTGCTGGAGGAGCTCTGGCTGATGGCTGCCCACTGCCCACCAGGAAGGTCTGGGGCTAAAACCCCAGGACAAGCCGTGAGGGTGCTGTGTGCTGAGGAGGGGCGTGAACTTCCTGTTGGGGCCGGCTGTGCACAGCGGTGGAAACCTCCTGCACTGGAGGGGCTGAGGCCGCTCAGGTTTTTCTCTGCAGTGGCAGGCTACTGTGGCCATCTCCCAGGAACAGGCCAGAGACCCTGGACTGTACTTCTGTCCCCAGCTCTGCTACCCCTCTACGTTTGATCTTGGGCAGAGCCCTCAGTCTCTGGGCCTCAGTCTCCAGCGGGGCAGTGTCAGGGGAATGAGAGGAAAAATCCAGGAAAGACCAGGGGATGGCCAGGCCCCAGCATGACGGGGGCAGGAAGTACAGTGAGGGAGGTAGATTTAGCCAGCGGATGTCTGCCGGAGAAGACTGCCAGCTAATGTTCCCCTTAACCCAGCCCAGTGAGGTGCAGTGTGCTGTTGGCCCTCCGAGAACGGACCCAGAGAGGGGTTTCTCCTTCCTCTCTCTGCTCTGGACCCAGGGCTCCGCGCGTCACTTCTTGGAGGACCAGTATCACCAGCTGCTGTTACAGACCCAGGTTTGGTCTGTGACCTGATTCTGCCTTTTAATGAACTAGGGGACAGTCCCAGCCTACTGCTCACCGATTGGCAGCCCAGGACCCAGAGACAAGCGAGATGGAAGTTTATTAACTCGGCGCCTGTCAGTGCTAGTGCGATAGATAGGCTGTGGATGAAACCAGTAGCACAGGGGGTAGGGAGGCTTATAGCTGTAACTCATCTCAAGCAGAGCATGCTGATTGCAGGAAGGGGCGTCCCTGAACAGGAGGCGCCCACTCATCTGCACAAGGGAACAATGGCTGCTTCCATGGACAAGAGACACAGGAGATCTGGGTCCAATCCTGGTCCCCCTGTCTGACCTGGGGCTGCAGTGTCATCTCTTAGCCTTTTCCCCCTCCCCCAGGTCAGCCAGGCTCAGTCCAGCCTCATGAGGGAGGCTCTTGGAGCCTCCTGGAAAGATCACAATGAAAACCCCCAGCTGACAGCTGCACATATCTGGCACCTCTTGCTGCACATAGGAGCCTGCAGGGTTACGCCCTTCTCTCCTGGCCAGAGATCTGAGGGTTAGCAACACATCTGTCCATCCCATCTGGGCAGCCTCGTCCATCGCCTTATCTGCATGTCTGAGAAGCAGGCTGGATGGTGGCTATGCTGGATCCTGCGCTCAGCTGTGTCACAGGAGACAAGGGAACTGGGTCCCTACAGCTCAGCTACCGTCCCCTGGGCTTGGCGCAGGGGAGCAGTCAGGAACATGGGCCAGCAGCTAGGTTGCTAGGCTAGGCTGCATGAGCGCCAGACCATATTCCTGGCTCTATGTGCCCCATGTCACATCACTCAGCAGTTGTCTACACTGGAACAACAAGATGACCTAACAAAGGTCGACTTACAGCCCTCACACAAATCACTGCGATGGCTGACATCCACACTGTCCTCCTTGGATCAGTGCAATGTGTCCTCAACAGGAGCACTTCCACCCACTGAAAGGGCAGTGTGGGGAGCTGAGAGACCAGGCTTTCAGCTCCCATGATCCTGGCGGGGTCCCTCCCCACCAGGAGCTGGACCCAGACTTCTCCCCTCCCTGTTCCCAAGGGGAAGCAGCCAGGGGCTTCTCACCCCTGGTGGGTGGGGCCCAGCCAGCCACAGCTTCTCCCATCCTGACTTACAGCCGGGAGCTGGGGTCCAGCTACCAGGGACATTTTGCCCCGCCCTAGCTAGTTTTCTTGTCAATTTCAGGGCTTTGGCATGAATGCCAGATAACTACAGGAAGTGAGGGAATGGAGCATCTACACTGAGTGCATCACCCTGTCTATGCCAACATAAGCCCTGCACCTTTCATGGCGATGGGTTTATTATGTCTGTACAGCAGGAGAACTATGTTGGTGGGAGGAGCATTTGAATACGTCCCCCTCGAGTGTAGAGCAGCCCTTAAAACGCTGCCGCTGCGCCCTTGCGGTGCCGTAGTGTAGACACATACGTCGTCTGTCCACTTAGTGCTGTCTGCACAGGGACTGGTTGGTTTAACAGTGTTGCTCAGGGGTGTGATTTTTCACACTCCTGAGTGACAGCTAGGTTGACTGGATTTTCTAGTGTGAACCAGCCCTTACTCTCTCTGATTTTTAAAGGTCCTTAGGCATCTCCAGCTGGGGTAATAGTCCTGCCCATCTCCCAGGGATGCTGTGCGGGTCTGTGCAGTGAAGGTAGAGAGATGCTGCGACTGTGCTGGGAGGGGGAATCAGCTGTCTATTATATTATATTGGTAGTTGGGGCTCTTCCTCCACAGAGCGCATTCCCTGGCTGAGGCAGCCACTTCACTGCAGCAGAGGAATTCTGGGTTTTCCCCTTTTGTGGCATTCATTATCCTGTCCTGTGTGCTCATGGGGAACTGTGTGCTCCTACTAATAATAATACACAGTCCCACCCATCGTTCTCAAAGGAGAACAGTGTCATTATTTCCGTTGACAGATGGGGAAACTGAGGCACAGAGGCAGAGACATGCCCAAGGTTGCCCAGCAGGTCAGTGGCAGAGCCAGAATAGGCCACTGGTCTCCTGAGTCCTTTTCCAGTGTTCTAGCTGCCAGGCTATTCTGCTAGCAAGGGGGCTAGAGGTAAGCAGAGGCTGGCCACCATGTAGATATTGTGCACCTTGCTGACTCCATGCAGGGTCAGGCCATAGTCCACCCCTCTGTGACCTGCTTGACTAAAGGCAGGATTTTGTCCCTGGTTCTGGGGTGGATGCTGAAGATGGGCCATTTGCTGCAACATCATTTGTGTGCTGCCTGCTCTCTATCTCTGCCACTGCATGCATGGGGCATTTGGTGCACTCCCGTCCAGTGATCTCATGTTCAGCCCACACCCCTGTTGGCATTTCCACCACTTTGCTGCCTTCTGGAATTGCCCCCGAGCTGTGACTGGTCTCACAAGCTGCAAGCCCCACAGGCTACCTCCCGCCTGTGATGCATTTCCAGACTAAGTGAGGTTTGTTCTGCATCTTTTTAGCGGTTCGACTCCTGACAAAGCCCCGTGCTGCTGCTACCTAGGAAGCAGGAAGTAGCTGCCTTTTCTTTGTTCATCAAAGAAGCCTCCACATAGCTCTCGAGTGTACTGGGCATTGACGCACTTGCCTTTGCTCTGATTCCCTGTCAGTTTCTAGCAAAAAAGGCAGCCTGAGCTGTTCTGTTCTTTCACATGCCCCGAAGAGCTGATTCCTAAAATAGCCAGGGCTGGCGGCTTCCATTTCACTCCCCTTGGAATTTTCTTTTCTGAAACAACTCTAGAGTGTGGGGGAGATACCAGACTGACCCCCCTGAAACCAATTGTCAGCCTGTGAGGCAGGGCCATCTGCTTGTTTGTTCTGTTGCGCCCGCACCCGGCACAAAGGGGTCCAGCGTCCCAGCTGGGGTGGGGGCTGGCTGGAGAAAATTCTCTGCAGCTGCTTCCAGCCTGGGGCTGCCAAGGGAGCTGATGGGGAAGCTGGACTGGACCGAACCAGCAGGTTTACTAGGCAGGTAAATGTAGGATCAGATTGAGTCACATGAGCATGCAGAAGGACTCTCTCAGCAGCATAAACCAAGTGCCCCCAGTGCCACACAGCCTCAGGTGCACTGTACACACACACACACACACACACACACACACACACACACACACACACA
>VOCT01086932.1:0-16477 GCA_007922175.1 Pelusios castaneus | reverse complement strand
TGTGTGTGTGTGTGTGTGTGTGTGTGTGTGTGTGTGTGTGTGTGTGTAAAAATAAGTTCCCCCCCTCCCACCCACACACATTCTAAACTTAATAACTATAATCAGTGTAGGAAAGAGTCCCATTCTTGTTCCTCCAAGTTAGAATCAGCAGCAATGCTAAAAATGTCCATGGCTCACTTTGGTTGTATAGTAATAGACCAAGCTCCAATATGTATAAAAGCAACACTCCAGAAAACGCATTCGTAAAAAATAGAAACTTTGTTTTTCATTACCTATTTCTAAGCAATGGTTTGACTTATTGTGCTGGACATAGTTGATCAAGAGGCATGCATAGATCTTCCTTTAAGATGTAGGCGACAGAGACAGTCCAGTGCATTTGGCAGAATATTTTGGTTTAGGTAGTTCAAAGAATACTTTCTTCTTCAAAGTCAAATTTCACCACCGCCGGCCGGGTCATGTTCCACTTCTTGCTTCGATCCTTATCCTCAATGAACTCCTGGTAAGGATCTTTCTTTGAAATGGCTTTCTTGGATCGAACATAACCAAAAAAGACAGTTAATGCCAGGAAAGAATAGAACAACATGACAAAGAGAATGAAGAAATAGGCATTGTCATATGGTTTGTGTTTAGCCTCTTTTTTTGCTGTAGCATTTTCCCCTGTGTCCAGGTTTCTTTCCAGAATTTGCAGAACACACTGTGAGATGAGAGATGCTAAAGCTGTTTGGTTCATGCTGTTGCTTTCTCCAGGAATTAAAAAGTATGTCACGAGCAATTGAAGGCAGCCAGTGACTTGGGGCCGGATCCATCCTTCATTCAAGTCAACAGGAGTTTTTCCAGTGACTTTAATGGGAGTTGGATCAGCCCATTAACCATATCCTCTTTTGGTAAGGAATGCTGTTAAGCATTTGTTGGGTCTCTGTCACCTGATAATGAGGCATTTGACAGATAAGCCTCCAGCCATTTTCAAGTAAAGTCTGTTAATAAAAATAGAATAATAATGTGCTTGAGACATATATCTGTGATGCAATTTAAGCAAGTGACTTGACTATTTGGGGAAAGGACTTGGGTCACTGAGTGAAATATTTTAAAAACTGCAGCGGGGCAGGAAAGGAGGCTTAAAAACCAAGTGGTATGTCAGAAACCAATTTTAAGCGTGCAAATAGTCTCAGGTACTCATGTACCTATGTAACTTCCTGAATCATGGCCATAGCGATTAGACTATACAAAAAGATACCCTTATGGGCCAGAGTTGGACATCCTTGAGCTGAGTAGTTTTATTAAAATCCACAGGACAGCATATATTATAAATCACTATTCGTGTGAGTAAGGGAAACAGAATCTAATTCTAGACAAAACTCTAGATCAGCATTCACATCGTATTTTTCTAGGATAAATGTGAAACTCGAATTTCAGCTTAAATCTGAGCACCTCGTAGACTAAAAGGGATATCTGATGTTGTGTCTAGGTAAAGATTATGCCTGGTGGTAGTGTATAACTGTACCCCCCAGTGCCTTGAAAATATGAGAGAGAAGCATTTGTAAATATTTCTTGGAAAATTAAATCCTTGACTGTCAGAGACAAGTGGACTACATGGAGTATTTTTCAGACAAGGAGCAAGGGGTTAAGTTGTCTTCAGTATGGGTTGTCACAGGTCATGTCTACTTGCATGATAACAGTAAAGCCGTGCTCTGTGGCTGCCTGATTCCTATTGTGTTTTACAGGCTAAGTCATTCTAAAGTAAACTTGTTGTTTTACAAAGTAGTGAAATCTTATCTTGCTAAAAAAAACCCCATCTGCCACAGATGACAATTCCAGCTGTTTTCTTCTGTGATCTAAATTCTGGGGAGTGAGCACAAAGACTTTGAAGTGGAGAGCACATCATCCCACTAACATTTTGCCAACTTTGCACTGTTTCTCTAAGCCTGACCCCTGAACTGATTGTATGATGACTAATTCACATGCTAAGACTGGGGTGTATCAGTATCACTGAACTACCTGCATTTGTCATTAGGGGTTTCTTGTAAAAAGAAAGATGAAAGTGAAGTCTGTAATTTTATATGAAGAGCAGACTAAATACATGCAAAAGATGCGATTTATAGGAGAAATTTACAACTTTACATTTTAATTATTTGTTTTAAAATTAGCCGTGAGGACTAAGAGAACAGATGTGGGGACCAAACCCTGCTCTCAACAAAATCAGTGACAGTGAGAGTTTTACCATGGACTTCTCTGGGAGTAAGATCTGATCCTTCCAATTGTGTAAATCTGGAGACACTCCTATGACTTCAGAGGAGTCATTCCAAATTTACATGGCTGTAATGGAAAAAAAGATTTCCGCTCCAATTTTAAGTTTTGCAAGTCAAATTCTTTTTAATCTGTTTACAGATAGATTTGCTTCAAGGGAAAATTGGCTATTTTCTTTAAAGGGTATACTGAGGATGATATCAATCTAATCTACATTTCTAGTCTACCTAGCTTGCTCCATTATTTAGTTAAGACAGATTCTGATCTTGCTTAGAGCAAAGTAAGTAAAAAGTAACACCACTGAACTTAGTTCAGAGTGAAAGGAAAATCTGACCTTAGATGAATGTGCTTATAAAATGTCACTTAGGTTCAAGCGTGTCCATATATGGAGCTGCAGCACCCTGTGATTAGGGCAAGTGTTCAATAGAAATTGGTTGAAAATAACATGCTTAGCTGTTTTTATGGTCAAATGATTATCACAAGTATCTGTGTTGCTACTTCCAAAGGGGTAACCATGTTAGTCTAGTTCAACAAAACAAGCAAGGAGTCCAGGGGCACTTTTAAAGGCTACCACATTTATTTTTTGTATGAGCTTTCATGGATGAAGTCCCACTTTGCCAGATGCCAGAAAATGGAAAAAAACTTACAGTATGGGAGGGAAGGATACATCCCATGATTACATTTTACTATATCAGGTCAGGTTAATGTAATCATGAGATTTCTTTCCCTCCCATTCTGTACATTTTTCCCCCATTTTCTGGCATCTGATAAAGTGGGATTTGACCCACGACAGCTCATGCGAAAAATAAATTTGTTAGTCTTTAAAAGTGCCGCAGGACTCCTTGCTTATGTTGCTACTGTAGTTCTTTTAAGATAACTGTAGATCTAACATGACGAGTTACTCACAGCCCAATCCCATCACCCTTACAATGAGTGGTACCAGACCCGATTTCCATGACCCTACTCTTGGTATAAGGTTCTCAGGTGAATACAAGTAGCAGATTGGGCTCCACATGAGGAAAGGTTTACAGTCTGAACACTGCTTACATGAAGAAGAGACTGAAGGCTCTGTGAGCATATGCACAAGAGAATTCTAAAATGTGGAATGAACATACTGTAATATGCACATGCACCTCTGAACTCAGAAGACTATACGGCGTCTTTAGGCACAGTTCTGAGCAAAGGGTGGTGCATAAACTGTATTACCCCAGCAAGCATTTTAGCTTAGAACTAAGACTAAACTCATTCCTTACTACAGGAAAATGGGAAAAGGGAAGTAAATTACTGCTGGCCTGCCTTTATGCCACCTCTTGCGTTGACTCTACCCATTCCTGCAGTGCTTAGCACCATTTATTCTTACACAGCTGCACCAATGTTATAGCAGATAGCCCATGGAGTGGTGGAAAGGGGATTCTTATTCCCTCTTATACTCTTGCATGGACACATAGTCCAAGGTGTTTCAGCACACTGGTTTTGAACCTAGTTGAACAGTTTAATGTTCTTTTAATATTTATGAATGATACTTCCTAGTAATGCTGCCATAAAATTGTTCTCCCCATTGCCCCCCGCCATTCCTCCTAAAAATAGCCAGAAGTGAATAATGGTGCTTTGAACAAGATCCTAAAGAGCCATTTCCGTAGAGGGGTCCAATTCTTTTAAAGACATAAGTACATGGAATTCTTCAAATGATGTGGGGAGACAATAAGTGAAGATTAAAAAGATTAAAAGGGAAACTAATATAAGGAAAACTCAAAGGGGGAAACAGATCAAAAAGAGGATTAACCTTGTTACTTGTTGTTTTTCAGAAATTAAAAAAGTATGGCGTGGAAGGAATTTGTTTCCTTTTGGCCCTAGAAAAATGCCAATTATGGTAGCTAAACTGCTGGGATCGCATATCAGTATGCTTTGGAAATGTGAGAAATGGATGGGAAATATAAATACAGGCAATAGCTTACAGTTGTGTTATGAATTAAGCCAGAAAAATATCATGATTTAATCACTGAATAAGCTGCCAAAGTGAATCTTTCCTGATGAACTTGAGCAGAATCAGAATAGACGCCATCGTACTGTAGTTTCAGAAATCATAATTGCCCTGTGCTCTTTACCTTTCTCTCTTTATACAGTCTTTCCACACCCAAAATTCCCATTAAAGTCAGGGAACAGAACTTTAAGACTGATCTCCAATCCATTATTCTTTGTATTTTTTATATGATAAAAAGTTCTTCCTTAGCAATGAGGATTTCACGAGTTGTTTTGCTAACCTAGCTCTCTTGGTTTTTTTATTGAAATTATTAGATTGTAATATATAATAATAATTAACATGAAATGTAAGAAAGCAGTTTTCTTTCAGGCCATAATAATACTTAGCACCTACGTAACATTTTAATAATGAGATATTCAAAGCTATCTAGTGGATTTAGATGCACAATTCCCATAAAATGGTTCACCGTTTCTAGATCTCCAAAGAGGCTTTTGAAAATCACATTCTATGCCTATAAATTCATCTATAAATATTAAGTAACTGAGCTTGATAATACTCTAGTGAAGTGTGATTATCCTTAGTTAGTTTATAGATGGGCAAACAGAGACTCAAAGTCCCAAAGCCACAAAGTGGGTGATCAGGGCATGGTCTTTAAGCCTGTGTGTAGTCCCACTCCAGCAGGACTCGTTGGGTGCATCTACACTTACAAATTAGGTCGACTTATGGAGGCTTAAGTCTACCTAAACTACGCCACGTCGACACTGGGCTTTCCTTACGTCAACTTAAGGAAAAGTTAAGTTGACTTAATAACACCTCGATTTAGGTCAATTTAACGCTTAAGTCGACCTTATTAGGTCAGTTTAAGCCAGTGTGGATGGGGATTAGCACCTTAATCGACTTTATTAAATCGACTTAACACTTTAAGTTGACTGAATAAGCTTGAAAAGGGGCTAGAAAAGTTGTCGACTTTTGTTAAATTGACTTAGTAAAGTCGACTTAACTTTTCTAGTGTAGACATAGCCCTTGTTCTCCAATTTATTGCTGTGCTTATGTGCTTTTATTGTGGCCATGATGCATATTTTCTCCACCATATTTTCTTAGCCTATATGGCAGAGCTGGAGCTGGAATTTAGCAGCTCTTGATGCCACATCCTATTCTCATATAGAGACATACGGCCTCATCCAGCTTCCATTAAAGTTAACTGGAGCAAGATTGGGACAACATACTCAGTTTGGGATCTGCATATTTTTTCACCTACATTCTTATAAAATATCGTAGCACCAATTCCTGGAGCTCTGGCAGTCATCAGAGAGAAGCGATCTTTCAAACCAACCACTCACTCAAAGCGGGGGAGACCTTATCCTGTAGGTAGTGGAAGTTTTAGATGCTCAAGGAATGCAGAAGGGGGGTGTAGAATTTGAGGGGCAGAGAAGGTCAGAATTTCAAAATTGATCCCCAATCACAACTGTTGCCCAATTTTCTGAAAAACTGCACTCTTATTCAGGAATGTAGTTAAAGCACTCAGTGCTCAGATTTTCAAAAGTTTTCAACACCTGATAGATCCTATATGAGTGTGGAGGGACAGAAGGTGGAGTGAAGAGAGGTACTGAGATTGTGGGGAAGGGGCAGCCAGCTCCAGACTGGGAAGGAGGGTACCAGGGGTTCCTATGTGCTCCCAGGCCCATTCCAGCCTCTCCTCCTCCCTGCCCCATCCTAGGCCCCATGACAGCCTCTCTATCATCTCTGCATCCGGCTCTCACCTCCACCCCACTCAGCCATGCGTAAGTTTACAAGAGGGCAGAACATCCTCAATATTTCCACTGCAGGAGCGTTAGCCCAGCCCCCACATGCCTGTTCCACTCCCCCTGGATCTCACTGGGGATCTAGGCATTTTGGGATAAAATTGGACAAAGTCACAGCTACACTTCAGATATTATGGAGCCAGGGCACCATGACTGCCCAGGGCACAGAGGAGTCATGTACAATATCCTTTGTAGGGGACCAGGATACATACTTCCCATCATGCAGCTGGCCTGGTCTGCTATGACTTTGCCTCCTCCTTGCCCCTTTTTGGGAAGGTCACACAGAGTAATAGAAATCCCTTGCATTTCTCCAGTTACATTGGGCCCACCCTGCTTTAACCCATTACGACACTGGTGTTAAGGTTTTCAGCAGTGACTACTTAGTCTGGCTGCCTCGGTTCTGAGTAGAAAAGCACAAAAATTGGAAATTCCATTTCATGGGAAATTGAGTGCTTTGTAAATTCATCTGGCCCTTTAATGAAATGCTTTTGCTCAATCTTTCTTCCAAAATGAAATTTTGACCTAATTCAATTTCACTGAATCAGCATTTTTCAATGGAAACACGTTCCATCGGAAAATTTTCAATGAGCTCTAGTATCTAACTGATGACGTTGTCAGACAGTGCTGATCCTTCTGAATAGCAAGCTATTCTAAGATGTTTCCAATGTAGGTTCCTGAACACTGGTACATCACAAACCACTAGTCACTTCTGAAAAATCTTGAGCTGAGATTCTACAATGTACAGTATGGACTTAACAAAATGAAGAAAGTCCTATACTTACTAATAATGTAGCAATACTTTCCTCCACAAATACAGCCTGCTTAATAGGGCATTGGGCTGAAGTGAGAACTCAGGACTGACTTGAAGAGGAATTAAGATGGTTTACATATTTTTACTTCAGACTAAATGCTATTTTTAAAAATTATGCTCATCACAATGGGAATATGCGACAGCCAACCACAGTTTACAGCTCACAGATTAAACTATAAACCTAGAGAAAGTACCACATGATTCTCTACAGTTTAAGATAAATATCCAGCCTCGGTAGATTATGACAGTAACAGATTCACTTGTCTAGCAATGGAAACAGAAAGGGACACACTGATCAGCTGTTATACTACAATACATTTAAGTAGACAACTCTGTTTTGAAAGAAATACACATTTGGACTTTGTTTAAATGGTTTTAAATTAGAATTAAAAAAAAACCCCATAGAGCAAAGTGTAAAACAACCATCTTTTAAAATATTTGCCTTATTTTTAAAAAATAAAACACAAAAGTGCCATTAAGTCAACATTTTACCTTTTTTTGTTGACCATTTAGGTTATCTTCACTGCTCTGCGTATTTTTCCCACTGAGTTCAGCATGGTCCCAATTTAAATTTGATTATTTCATTTAAAGTAAGAAAATCAAGTGGAATGTGCAATGAAAATAAAAGCTTATATTACAAGGGGCTTCAGTTGAAACGCCAAGAAATTCTAAGACAGGAGAAAGAAACCAATTGAATTTAAAGCATGGCTGAGGCTTTAACCACATTTTCTTTTAAAATTTTTGTAGCTTTATCAGGAGAAATAAAATAAAAAGGTTAATGGAGCATTTGGGAGCTCTGGATTCAAGTCAAAACTGGAAATGTTCTAAAATAGGGACAGTGGTGGCTAAGCCTGAGCCTGGATCTATACTTGAAGCTTAGGTGGACATAGTTAAGAGGGATGTGACAATTCTACACCGCTGGGCACCAGAGCTATGCCAACTTAATCGCTGGTGTGGAAGCAGCTGGGCCAATAGCAGAATGCTTTTGTTGCCATAGCTACTGTTACTCAGGAAGGTGGAGCTCCTACAGCAATAATAATAAAAAAAACCCTGCCATCACTGTAGGCTGCAACTACACTACAGGGTATAGCAGCATAACTGGAGCTTAATGATACTATAAACTATAGGAGGGATTTTCCCCCACCATTTGATTGTGCTTGTCCCTGTATGCTGTTTTGGCAGTGTAGCCTCATACCTGTCAGGAAGAGAATTCCCCCAGCACAGGATCCACACTGGGTTATCATAACACCATGCTTTCCCCGTTGCAAGCCCTAGTGCAAGTCTATACTGAGAGTGGGAAAATGGCCGCTGTCAGTTCGATTTAGCAGTCTGCATAGATGCACTCAATCGATCCGGAAATCACCATAGCAACATCAGCCCCAGAACTGGAATATCAGTAAGCCAACAGGAAGGCATTTTTGGTTGGCTTACCCTCGTATGTGGCGAGCTCTTAGTAAAAGTCGTCGGGAGATATGCGGGGTATTTTACATACCTTGCATATCTCCTGTCAACTGCCGCCAAAAAGTGCGGCAAGTGTAGACTAGGGCTAAGAGGAATGACATGGGTCACAGTCAGGAGACGGCATGGAGTCACATTGCTCTCTGTGAGGCCCCATGTTGCAGAGTCAGCTATTGGCAGACTTCAAGGAGGCCTGGGGATTGCACCAGCTCCAGTGACAGCTCAGAACTGGGAGAGCGCCAGTGTGGCTTAAAGCCACCATTGCCCACCCGCACATGGGAGCTGACCAATTAATACATTAACATCTAAAGTTTGGGTCCAATTCCACACTGCTTATGCATCCACAACTCTCCTGGAAGGGAATTGGCTGACTCCCAAAGGCAAAACTCAGACAAAACTCCCTTGGGACAACTCTTCAAATGAGTCAGAGCAGAAGGGCTGAGGATGGGGTGGTGAGGGAGAGGGAGAACAAATCCTGAGCCTCAGCAAGTTGGTTAAGTTCTGGATTGTCATGAAGCTGGCTTGCTGCAGGCTCCTGTTAGCGATGGGGTAGAATAGGAGCCTTCCGCCATTGCTTGGTGCTATGCTAGATCTGAGCCTTGTCAGTTAGTATGGTCTCCCAGCCCTGTGACACCTGCCACATACATGATGCATGGGGGGAGTGAAACCCAGGGGAAGTCTTTAGATCAAGGCTAGATGCCCTTCTGTAAGATAGCCAAGCAAGTTGTGTTTGACTGAAACTTCAGTACAGGAATAAGTAGACTGAATTCTATAGCCTGTATGTTATACTGGAGCTTAAAGATAGATGATCTAATGATTTCTTCCAGCCTTAAAAGCTATGAAAACCCCTGCATGAAGGTCTGCTCCTTTGCGTACATTATAGCACTGAGGTAGCATTTGAAAAGCTTGTGGGCCTATTATAGTGGCCCAGGCTTGAGGTCAAAGGGAGTTTTGGCTGAGTAAAGAATTCAGGATTGGGCACATGGACATTTTGCCTGGGCAAGAACTGCAGCATGAGAAAGTATTGGGGACTATTTGTTGGAGAAAATACACCACAATCATTTTAAAAAGAAGTGGCACAGTCACTTAGTAAGACACAGGCCGAGTGGGAGATGAATTTAAGAACATTTAACTGAACTTATAAAAAATAAAAATAGTTGCATAGAGGAATAAGAAAATCTGAAAGCATAGTCCTTTAATTACATACCACACAGGAAAAGTTATCAGCCTGGATGCTGAAAGAAGGGCCGTGAGGAGAAAAAGAAAAGAGTAGCTTAGAATTTGGTAATGGCCTAAGGGAAAAGCCTCACCAGTAATGAAGACACTGACTAGAGATAAAGCTCTGAGCTGTCTCCACATCTGGGACGAGGAAGCAATAGTTCTGCTATCAGCAGCCACTCTTTCATATTTGTGTATGAAGCCAACTTCATTAAATTATTCAACAAAGGTTAAATGCAACGTGTCTTTCCAGGTTTATTATGATTTTTTATGACATAAGCTGAATGGATGGATAATAGAAATAGTGCATGTCCAAACGCCATACTACCTGGCTAACCATAGGCGCTCGGAATTACAAGACCATTTGGTTACTGATTCTGATGCAACACAAATGCATTAAACAAAGTTTTAAACAACTTGAGTTCAATTGAATCTTTTTGGTGGCGAGCTATACTTTGCTGCAACTACTTGCTCCTGGGAACATCATTTAACAATATGTCAATAAAGCATTGGTCTGATCTAGTCCTGCATATGTGAGTTGACTTCAGGGACTACTCATGTGAGAAATGAGTTGTAGGATTAAGACCTGTCACATCATGATTATGCCACCAGCTGGGGACTGGACAGAGCACTGCTTTGTAACTTGGTCTGCACAACATGACTTTGCCACCTTCCACAAGATTCCCACATGTAGCTGGAGTGAATGGGTGATGGACAACCAGCTGCGCAAAACTCCCTTTGACTTCAGTGGAAGTCATAGCAGGCTCCCTATTTTGCTATTTCTGTTATTGGCGCAGGTCTTTAACAGCATTATTTTAACTGATATATGTATTTTCATATGATAATTCTGAGTCTCTATACAAATGGGTGGACTTGATAGATATACACATACATAACTATGTATAAAACTACATACAGAACAAATTCACAGCCAGGCAGATCTTTTATGGATTCTGCTTTATGAACATAGCGATGTTGAATATATACATGGCAGCAAACTATGTGTCCACTAAAAGCATTTAGCAATCAGCTAAAAATGCACACCGAATGTTTGTCAGCCATTGAAAGATCCAAACCGAATTGAAAGTGGTAGCAGTTCTTCATACACTTGTTATGTGAAGCAATATGCAATAATGATAATGCAATATTATAATGAATCATTGGTAGAAGTTCAGGGGTTCAGGATATTCTTTTTTTCCCTCTTATTGACCATTTATGCTTGAACCGATTTTTTGGTCATTTTAGCCATTTCCCTATTTGCAGTGATGTTTCATGGATTTTTAAGGACAAAAGGAACACGGTTCATATAGAACACATCAAAAGGCTTTCACATTTGCTGACACATGAAAATCTTACCTTTTATACATCAGCAATAATCAACAGTATTTTGGTACCAGGAAATCACATTCATATCAATCATTCCAGCGATTAACACGCTTTAATGACTACACTCCACTGCAATCCTTTGAAAAATAAAAATATATTTTGGCTTCATAAGTAGGTTTGTAACAATCTTACTTATTTTCTATAAAGTGATTATGAAGATCTAAGTCACAGACTAAGGGCTAGATTTCTAGAGGTATGTAGATGCTTCAAGGTGCAAATAGACAATGGGACTTTCAGAATAATCTGGGTACCTAATTCACATTGAAATGCTGATTTCAAAGGTATTTAGATATAGTGCACTCAGAATTGCATTGCTTAATTAATTTAGCAGCCTAAAACTCATTTTCTAAAGTGATATAAGCATTCGATTTCATCAACTTTCAATGGGATTTTGGCTCCTGAGTGCCTAAACCACCTTTGAAAATGGAGATTTAGGCTTCTAAATTTGGTAAGCATTGCAATGCATGAATATCTGTACAAATCTGATTTTGAAAATCCTACAAGGCACTCATTTACATCTATAAGTGCCTACAAATCTTTGAAAAATCTGGCCAACAGTCTGTTTAAAGTTGACATTTACTACTTACCAGTACTTATCACACAGTGATATCTCAAATACTGCATTTGTTTCCAGTGGAAACTCTGGCATTCCAGAGACCACTGTGCAAACACTGTTGGGAATTGCTGATTAATTTAACGGTGACCCTGTATTACACTCCAGGGGAAAAAATGGAAATATGATACCATTTAAAAACATAACCAGTGCAGCCTGTTCAATAAATAAATAAATAGTAAAGGAACATTAACATAGACACCATATCAAATATATACCAAGCTGCAAGGATTGGGGCAGAGGGAGGGGTTACTTCATATAAATTACAGTAAAGGAAAGAAAGATTAAAACAGTGAAATATGAAAAGTTTGGATGATACTATAGAGCATAAAGGTTTGGTTTTTTGCTTTTGGGGTTTTTTTTAAAATTTTTTTTAAGGTCAGGGCTATACTCTTGAAAATTCTTTAGATCTGCTATCTATTAAAATAATTGACTTGTTACCTGGTGCACATATGGATCCAGGAATGGATTCCCTATTACACATCATGTAGCCAGTTTAATTATATGGACAAAATTCTTTATCTCATACTTGGTTTCTCGAAAAGCAAACTGAAGCAGTGTTCAAAGTTGGTATCAGTTTTACCTTCCAAGTGGTTAGGGTTTATATTTTGACTACATGTAAGGCCTTTCAGAACTACTTTTGCTTGGACCTAGATAATAAAAACTGGTATAAACCAAGACACAGATTGATATGCAAAGGATCCACATGATTGTGAGGGCTTCTGGCAAGCATTTCAGAAGGCACATCTTAAATCTCCTAATTTGGGGAGGAGATAGCTGATTTTAGCTTTTATGTCCTCTGCTCCTCCTTTCCTTAAGAAATTTTCATCCCAATAAGCTGTTTCCAAAGCTGATGTGTGAGTGAGTGAACCTTCTCCTCATCTATGCTGTCTCTCCTGCTCTGCATCAATCTGCCATGTTATAAAGTGCATGGGAGCACAGAATAAGAGAGCCAGGAGACGGTGCAAATGAAGATGAAGTCTGCTCAAATAACTACCTTTTAGCTTCAGTTCAAGAAAACACACAGGCATCAGCACTGCAGTGATGGAGGAAAGAGATATATCACAGACCTGTTCCCCAGAGCTACAGTAACTAAGGAGAAGAAACTCCAGGAAGAGGATGGCTGAAATAAGGATAATGGAAGGGTGCTCATGGTGCTTCATCTTAATGGCTAAAGATACTTTGGAAAACCACACGGCAAGAGACCAACTAGGCATAACCAGGAGATCTACAATGTTCTGAAACTCAAAAAAAGAGTCCTACAAAAAGTGGAAACTAGTTCAAATCACAAAGGATGAAAATAAACAAACAACAAGTATGTAGGGATAAAATTAGAAAGGGCAAGGCACAGAAGGAGATTAAACTAGCTAGAGGCATAAAGGATAATAAGAACACATTCTAAAAATACATTAGAAGCACAAGGAAGACCCAAAACAGGGCAGGCCTGTTATTCAAATAAAGGGGGAAACTAGTAAAAGAAAATATGGAAATGGCAGACAAGCCAATTGACTTTGTTTCACCAAAAAGTTTAGTAGCAATTGGATATCTATTTTGAACAGCAGTGAAAATGAAGTAGGATCAGAGACTAAAATAGGGGAAGAACAAGTTAACAATTATTTAGACAAGTCAGATATCTTCAGGTCACCAGAACTTAATGGAAGACTCAAGAAGCTGACTGAGGAGATATCTGAATCATTAGTGATTATCTTCAAAAAGTCCAGGAAGATGCAAGTGACTCCAGAGGAGTGGAAAAGGGCAAATATAGTGACAATCTATAAAAAGGATGATAAAAGACAACCTGAGAAATTAGACTAATCAGTTTAACTTCAGTACATGGAAAGGTAATGGAGCAAATAATTAATGAATTTGTAAACTCCTAAAAGTAATAAGACAAAAAATAACAGTCAGCATGGATTTATCAAGAACTATTCAGGTAGAACTAATCTAATAGCTTTCTTTGACAGGGTAACAAGCCTTGTGGGTGGGGGGAAGTGGTAGATGTGGCATATTCTGACTTTAGTAAGGCTTTTGATATTGTTCATGTGCCCTTCTCATAAACAAACTAGGAAAATACAACCTTGATGGTGCTACTATAAGGTGGGTGCATAACTGGTTGCACAACCATTCCCAAGGTGGGCTTATTAGTGATTTACAGGCAAGCTGGAAAGGCATATACAGGGATACATTCTGGATCCAATTCTGTTCAATATCTTCATCAATGATACAGATAATGATAGAGAGAGTACACTTATAAAATTTACAGATGATACTAAACTGGGTGGGGTCACAATTGCTTTGCAGAATAGGATTAAAGTTCAAAATAATCTGGAGAGATGGTGTGAAGTAAATAGGGTGCAATTCAATTATGACAGATGCAAAGTACTCCACTTGGAAAAGAACCATCAGTTGCACACATACAAAATAGGAAGTGACTGCCTAGGAAGAAGTACAGCAAGAATGGTATCTAAGGGTCATAGTGGATCACAAGTTAAATATGAGTCAACAGTGTAACAATGTTGGGGAAAAAAAAGCAAAGATTATTCTGGGTTATATTAGCAAATGTGTTGTAAGCAAGACATAAGAAGTAATTCTTCTGCCCTACTGTGCATTGATTAGGCTGAAACTGGTATTGTGTCCAGTTCTGAGCACCCCGTTTCAGGAAAGATATGGACAATCTAGAGAGAATTCAGAAAAGAGCAACAAAAATTATTAAAACATGAACTATGCAGGAAGACTGAAAAATTGGGTTTGTTTAATCTGGGGAAGAGAAGATTGAGGGGAGATATGATAATCATTTTCAAGTATATAAAAGGAGGAAAGAGAAAAAAAAAATGTTCTCGTTAACCTCTGAGGACAGGACAGGAAGCAATGGTCTTAAATTGCATCAATGGTGGTTTAGGTTGGATGTTAGGAAAAACCTCCTAACTGTCAGGTTAGTTAAGCACTGTAATAAATTGCCCAGGGAGGTTGTGCAATTTCTGTCATTAGAGATTTTTAAGAGTAGGTTAGACAAACACCTGTCACGGACAGTCTAGAGCTACTACTTAGTCCTGCTTTAGTCCAGGGGACTGGAATAGAAAACCTACAATTCGATGATCTGGAAAGGTAGCATATATGAAAGAACAACAATGGAATTATAACTAACCACTGTTTCCCCACTTCCATACAAAATAACCAGGAGTTTTAAAATTTATTTCACAATGTTTTTTCTCCCTACCCCACCTTTTTCAAGTGAAATAAAAGGAAAAGAAAGCATGGAAAAGTGAGATCAATTCCCCAGTATATTATTTTTAAATAATATAACATTTCATTTAAAAAAATCATTAAGAATTTTGAAAAATGTTTAATGAAATGTTTAATTCATTTTTCCAAAATAAAATTTGCTGTATTGACCAACTCCAGTGATACATAAATAAGAAAGTCACAGTTGGAAATATCAATTAAAAATCTGCATTTTTGTGAAAAAAACATTCTACATCTTTTGAGCCGGTCTACTTGTGTGCATTCCTGTATTAGAATGATTGATTCTGTCGTACATTGCTACATCATTACACATATGTTTCAGCATGTAGACTGCACAACTATTACAAATTGAGGCTCTGGAGTTTGTCAAACCACCCCAAGAGAGCTGCTCGCTGTTTGTGCTGGGCTCAGGTCTTTTTCTTTCCTTACGCAGGTCTGGCAAAAGCACAGTGCTTTCCTGCTGCAGTGTATGATACATATTTTGCTGAATACCACATGAAAATGCATAATGTATTAATGAGTACCAGTCTGTCATACAAGCAGCCCATGGGGCTCACATGCTGCCTATGGTCAGCCCTGTCTTAAATGTGTACAGAATGCTTATATAATAAGAACAGTTTGAATTGAAGGTAACATGTTTTTTCCTTCATGATACCCAGGTTAAAATGCATCAATCTATTTAGAACACTACTACAGTTTTGGACAAAATAATCAGTGCTTTGCAAGTTTCATAACTGTTTATTCATTATAAATAGTAAATATTTACTGCACTTTTTACATGAAAGACTTTTCTTTTTTTTTTTTTTACAACACGTGTGTTGTTGGTAGAGGCTGCAACACAAAGGTAATATTTCTTTTGTTCCATCACCTTTTAAGATCAATATGTGAACTAATCTCTGTACTGTAACTAGTCTGACTATCTCACTACTTCATAGTCCTTAATGCTAAAAGGAATGTATTTGTGTCCTACCTCACTCATTGTTCCAAGAATAAAGAGAAATAAATAACACTGCCTTCCATCTTCCTGTTCCTCTTAACATTTCAAAACACAAATTTATTGACATTCTAAAATGTCACAACACAAACTTATGTAAACCTCGGTGCCTATCATTATTTTTTCTATATTGGCTATCGCTGTATAATTTAAAAGTACATGTCAAATACAGGGACATCTCTGTTCATGTCCTGTACATCACTGAAAAAGAATAAAAAAATGTAAACGTAATCATTTCAAATGTATTGTTTCCTGAATATGGTCATGACTAGTCATCCAGATTTTTTTCTGCAGACTACACCACTTCTGCGTTTTATCATAATGAAACATGTACTGCAAAAATAAAAGTACCTGCAAAAATATAGATCTATCTATTACCACTTTGGATGATCCCAAAGTTTATGTGAGGTACACAGTATTGCACATTGTTAAGCAGTTGTGGAAATAAAAAATCACCTCCTTGTTTGTTTTTCTTTCCTTGTTTGTTTCAGAAGGTAACAGGAAAACTTCACACCCACAAATTGCAAAAAAAAGATTTCTTCGTGTTATACAATATCTCATTCATTGTAAAACAAAATTGTATGCGACATTTCTTGACAACATGATTACAAAAGAATGTTAAGATGACCATTAACTTGTTCTGGAAGTCTTTTACATCTATCCTAGCTTTCTACAGACCATGACATTTCTTCTTGATGTCTATTTCCAGTGTGTAAAATCATAATGT
>VOCT01086931.1:0-16490 GCA_007922175.1 Pelusios castaneus | reverse complement strand
TGTGTGTGTGTGTGTGTGTGTGTGTGTGTGTGTGTGTGTGTGTGTGTAAAAATAAGTTCCCCCCCTCCCACCCACACACATTCTAAACTTAATAACTATAATCAGTGTAGGAAAGAGTCCCATTCTTGTTCCTCCAAGTTAGAATCAGCAGCAATGCTAAAAATGTCCATGGCTCACTTTGGTTGTATAGTAATAGACCAAGCTCCAATATGTATAAAAGCAACACTCCAGAAAACGCATTCGTAAAAAATAGAAACTTTGTTTTTCATTACCTATTTCTAAGCAATGGTTTGACTTATTGTGCTGGACATAGTTGATCAAGAGGCATGCATAGATCTTCCTTTAAGATGTAGGCGACAGAGACAGTCCAGTGCATTTGGCAGAATATTTTGGTTTAGGTAGTTCAAAGAATACTTTCTTCTTCAAAGTCAAATTTCACCACCGCCGGCCGGGTCATGTTCCACTTCTTGCTTCGATCCTTATCCTCAATGAACTCCTGGTAAGGATCTTTCTTTGAAATGGCTTTCTTGGATCGAACATAACCAAAAAAGACAGTTAATGCCAGGAAAGAATAGAACAACATGACAAAGAGAATGAAGAAATAGGCATTGTCATATGGTTTGTGTTTAGCCTCTTTTTTTGCTGTAGCATTTTCCCCTGTGTCCAGGTTTCTTTCCAGAATTTGCAGAACACACTGTGAGATGAGAGATGCTAAAGCTGTTTGGTTCATGCTGTTGCTTTCTCCAGGAATTAAAAAGTATGTCACGAGCAATTGAAGGCAGCCAGTGACTTGGGGCCGGATCCATCCTTCATTCAAGTCAACAGGAGTTTTTCCAGTGACTTTAATGGGAGTTGGATCAGCCCATTAACCATATCCTCTTTTGGTAAGGAATGCTGTTAAGCATTTGTTGGGTCTCTGTCACCTGATAATGAGGCATTTGACAGATAAGCCTCCAGCCATTTTCAAGTAAAGTCTGTTAATAAAAATAGAATAATAATGTGCTTGAGACATATATCTGTGATGCAATTTAAGCAAGTGACTTGACTATTTGGGGAAAGGACTTGGGTCACTGAGTGAAATATTTTAAAAACTGCAGCGGGGCAGGAAAGGAGGCTTAAAAACCAAGTGGTATGTCAGAAACCAATTTTAAGCGTGCAAATAGTCTCAGGTACTCATGTACCTATGTAACTTCCTGAATCATGGCCATAGCGATTAGACTATACAAAAAGATACCCTTATGGGCCAGAGTTGGACATCCTTGAGCTGAGTAGTTTTATTAAAATCCACAGGACAGCATATATTATAAATCACTATTCGTGTGAGTAAGGGAAACAGAATCTAATTCTAGACAAAACTCTAGATCAGCATTCACATCGTATTTTTCTAGGATAAATGTGAAACTCGAATTTCAGCTTAAATCTGAGCACCTCGTAGACTAAAAGGGATATCTGATGTTGTGTCTAGGTAAAGATTATGCCTGGTGGTAGTGTATAACTGTACCCCCCAGTGCCTTGAAAATATGAGAGAGAAGCATTTGTAAATATTTCTTGGAAAATTAAATCCTTGACTGTCAGAGACAAGTGGACTACATGGAGTATTTTTCAGACAAGGAGCAAGGGGTTAAGTTGTCTTCAGTATGGGTTGTCACAGGTCATGTCTACTTGCATGATAACAGTAAAGCCGTGCTCTGTGGCTGCCTGATTCCTATTGTGTTTTACAGGCTAAGTCATTCTAAAGTAAACTTGTTGTTTTACAAAGTAGTGAAATCTTATCTTGCTAAAAAAAACCCCATCTGCCACAGATGACAATTCCAGCTGTTTTCTTCTGTGATCTAAATTCTGGGGAGTGAGCACAAAGACTTTGAAGTGGAGAGCACATCATCCCACTAACATTTTGCCAACTTTGCACTGTTTCTCTAAGCCTGACCCCTGAACTGATTGTATGATGACTAATTCACATGCTAAGACTGGGGTGTATCAGTATCACTGAACTACCTGCATTTGTCATTAGGGGTTTCTTGTAAAAAGAAAGATGAAAGTGAAGTCTGTAATTTTATATGAAGAGCAGACTAAATACATGCAAAAGATGCGATTTATAGGAGAAATTTACAACTTTACATTTTAATTATTTGTTTTAAAATTAGCCGTGAGGACTAAGAGAACAGATGTGGGGACCAAACCCTGCTCTCAACAAAATCAGTGACAGTGAGAGTTTTACCATGGACTTCTCTGGGAGTAAGATCTGATCCTTCCAATTGTGTAAATCTGGAGACACTCCTATGACTTCAGAGGAGTCATTCCAAATTTACATGGCTGTAATGGAAAAAAAGATTTCCGCTCCAATTTTAAGTTTTGCAAGTCAAATTCTTTTTAATCTGTTTACAGATAGATTTGCTTCAAGGGAAAATTGGCTATTTTCTTTAAAGGGTATACTGAGGATGATATCAATCTAATCTACATTTCTAGTCTACCTAGCTTGCTCCATTATTTAGTTAAGACAGATTCTGATCTTGCTTAGAGCAAAGTAAGTAAAAAGTAACACCACTGAACTTAGTTCAGAGTGAAAGGAAAATCTGACCTTAGATGAATGTGCTTATAAAATGTCACTTAGGTTCAAGCGTGTCCATATATGGAGCTGCAGCACCCTGTGATTAGGGCAAGTGTTCAATAGAAATTGGTTGAAAATAACATGCTTAGCTGTTTTTATGGTCAAATGATTATCACAAGTATCTGTGTTGCTACTTCCAAAGGGGTAACCATGTTAGTCTAGTTCAACAAAACAAGCAAGGAGTCCAGGGGCACTTTTAAAGGCTAACACATTTATTTTTTGTATGAGCTTTCATGGATGAAGTCCCACTTTGCCAGATGCCAGAAAATGGAAAAAAACTTACAGTATGGGAGGGAAGGATACATCCCATGATTACATTTTACTATATCAGGTCAGGTTAATGTAATCATGAGATTTCTTTCCCTCCCATTCTGTACATTTTTCCCCCATTTTCTGGCATCTGATAAAGTGGGATTTGACCCACGACAGCTCATGCAAAAAATAAATTTGTTAGTCTTTAAAAGTGCCGCAGGACTCCTTGCTTATGTTGCTACTGTAGCTCTTTTAAGATAACTGTAGATCTAACATGATGAGTTACTCACAGCCCAATCCCATCACCCTTACAATGAGTGGTACCAGACCCCATCGATTTCCATGACCCTACTCTTGGTATAAGGTTCTCAGGTGAATACAAGTAGCAGATTGGGCTCCACATGAGGAAAGGTTTACAGTCTGAACACTGCTTACATGAAGAAGAGACTGAAGGCTCTGTGAGCATATGCACAAGAGAATTCTAAAATGTGGAATGAACATACTGTAGTATGCACATGCACCTCTGAACTCAGAAGACTATACGGCGTCTTTAGGCACAGTTCTGAGCAAAGGGTGGTGCATAAACTGTATTACCCCAGCAAGCATTTTAGCTTAGAACTAAGACTAAACTCATTCCTTACTACAGGAAAATGGGAAAAGGGAAGTAAATTACTGCTGGCCTGCCTTTATGCCACCTCTTGCGTTGACTCTACCCATTCCTGCAGTGCTTAGCACCATTTACTCTTACACAGCTGCACCAATGTTATAGCAGATAGCCCATGGAGTGGTGGAAAGGGGATTCTTATTCCCTCTTATACTCTTGCATGGACACATAGTCCAAGGTGTTTCAGCACACTGGTTTTGAACCTAGTTGAACAGTTTAATGTTCTGTTAATATTTATGAATGATACTTCCTAGTAATGCTGCCATAAAATTGTTCTCCCCATTGCCCCCCGCCATTCCTCCTAAAAATAGCCAGAAGTGAATAATGGTGCTTTGAACAAGATCCTAAAGAGCCATTTCCGTAGAGGGGTCCAATTCTTTTAAAGACATAAGTACATGGAATTCTTCAAATGATGTGGGGAGACAATAAGTGAAGATTAAAAAGATTAAAAGGGAAACTAATATAAGGAAAACTCAAAGGGGGAAACAGATCAAAAAGAGGATTAACCTTGTTACTTGTTGTTTTTCAGAAATTAAAAAAGTATGGCGTGGAAGGAATTTGTTTCCTTTTGGCCCTAGAAAAATGCCAATTATGGTAGCTAAACTGCTGGGATCGCATATCAGTATGCTTTGGAAATGTGAGAAATGGATGGGAAATATAAATACAGGCAATAGCTTACAGTTGTGTTATGAATTAAGCCAGAAAAATATCATGATTTAATCACTGAATAAGCTGCCAAAGTGAATCTTTCCTGATGAACTTGAGCAGAATCAGAATAGACGCCATCGTACTGTAGTTTCAGAAATCATAATTGCCCTGTGCTTTTTACCTTTCTCTCTTTATACAGTCTTTCCACACCCAAAATTCCCATTAAAGTCAGGGAACAGAACTTTAAGACTGATCTCCAATCCATTATTCTTTGTATTTTTTATATGATAAAAAGTTCTTCCTTAGCAATGAGGATTTCACGAGTTGTTTTGCTAACCTAGCTCTCTTGGTTTTTTTATTGAAATTATTAGATTGTAATATATAATAATAATTAACATGAAATGTAAGAAAGCAGTTTCCTTTCAGGCCATAATAATACTTAGCACCTACGTAACATTTTAATAATGAGATATTCAAAGCTATCTAGTGGATTTAGATGCACAATTCCCATAAAATGGTTCACCGTTTCTAGATCTCCAAAGAGGCTTTTGAAAATCACATTCTATGCCTATAAATTCATCTATAAATATTAAGTAACTGAGCTTGATAATACTCTAGTGAAGTGTGATTATCCTTAGTTAGTTTATAGATGGGCAAACAGAGACTCAAAGTCCCAAAGCCACAAAGTGGGTGATCAGGGCATGGTCTTTAAGCCTGTGTGTAGTCCCACTCCAGCAGGACTCATTGGGTGCATCTACACTTACAAATTAGGTCGACTTACGGAGGCTTAAGTCTACCTAAACTACGCCACGTCGACACTGGGCTTTCCTTACGTCAACTTAAGGAAAAGTTAAGTTGACTTAATAACACCTCGATTTAGGTCAATTTAACGCTTAAGTCGACCTTATTAGGTCAGTTTAAGCCAGTGTGGATGGGGATTAGCACCTTAATCGACTTTATTAAATCGACTTAACACTTTAAGTTGACTGAATAAGCTTGAAAAGGGGCTAGAAAAGTTGTCGACTTTTGTTAAATTGACTTAGTAAAGTCGACTTACCTTTTCTAGTGTAGACATAGCCCTTGTTCTCCAATTTATTGCTGTGCTTATGTGCTTTTATTGTGGCCATGATGCATATTTTCTCCACCATATTTTCTTAGCCTATATGGCAGAGCTGGAGCTGGAATTTAGCAGCTCTTGATGCCACATCCTATTCTCATATAGAGACATATGGCCTCATCCAGCTTCCATTAAAGTTAACTGGAGCAAGATTGGGACAATATACTCAGTTTGGGATCTGCATATTTTTTCACCTACATTCTTATAAAATATCGTAGCACCAATTCCTGGAGCTCTGGCAGTTATCAGAGAGAAGCGATCTTTCAAACCAACCACTCACTCAAAGCGGGGGAGACCTTATCCTGTAGGTAGTGGAAGTTTTAGATGCTCAAGGAATGCAGAAGGGGGGTGTAGAATTTGAGGGGCAGAGAAGGTCAGAATTTCAAAATTGATCCCCAATCACAACTGGTGCCCAATTTTCTGAAAAACTGCACTCTTATTCAGGAATGTAGTTAAAGCACTCAGTGCTCAGATTTTCAAAAGTTTTCAACACCTGATAGATCCTATATGAGTGTGGAGGGACAGAAGGTGGAGTGAAGAGAGGTACTGAGATTGTGGGGAAGGGGCAGCCAGCTCCAGACTGGGAAGGAGGGTACCAGGGGTTCCTATGTGCTCCCAGGCCCATTCCAGCCTCTCCTCCTCCCTGCCCCATCCTAGGCCCCATGACAGCCTCTCTATCATCTCTGCATCCGGCTCTCACCTCCACCCCATTCAGCCATGCGTAAGTTTACAAGAGGGCAGAACATCCTCAATATTTCCACTGCAGGAGCGTTAGCCCAGCCCCCACATGCCTGTTCCACTCCCCCTGGATCTCACTGGGGATCTAGGCATTTTGGGATAAAATTGGACAAAGTCACAGCTACACTTCAGATATTATGGAGCCAGGGCACCATGACTGCCCAGGGCACAGAGGAGTCATGTACAATATCCTTTGTAGGGGACCAGGATACATACTTCCCATCATGCAGCTGGCCTGGTCTGCTATGACTTTGCCTCCTCCTTGCCCCTTTTTGGGAAGGTCACACAGAGTAATAGAAATCCCTTGCATTTCTCCAGTTACATTGGGCCTACCCTGCTTTAACCCATTACGACACTGGTGTTAAGGTTTTCAGCAGTGACTACTTAGTCTGGCTGCCTCTGTTCTGAGTAGAAAAGCACAAAAATTGGAAATTCCATTTCATGGGAAATTGAGTGCTTTGTAAATTCATCTGGCCCTTTAATGAAATGCTTTTGCTCAATCTTTCTTCCGAAATGAAATTTTGACCTAATTCAATTTCACTGAATCAGCATTTTTCAATGGAAACACGTTCCATCGGAAAATTTTCAATGAGCTCTAGTATCTAACTGATGACGTTGTCAGACAGTGCTGATCCTTCTGAATAGCAAGCTATTCTAAGATGTTTCCAATGTAGGTTCCTGAACACTGGTACATCACAAACCACTAGTCACTTCTGAAAAATCTTGAGCTGAGATTCTACAATGTACAGTATGGACTTAACAAAATGAAGAAAGTCCTATACTTACTAATAATGTAGCAATACTTTCCTCCACAAATACAGCCTGCTTAATAGGGCATTGGGCTGAAGTGAGAACTCAGGACTGACTTGAAGAGGAATTAAGATGGTTTACATATTTTTACTTCAGACTAAATGCTATTTTTAAAAATTATGCTCATCACAATGGGAATATGCGACAGCCAACCACAGTTTACAGCTCACAGATTAAACTATAAACCTATAGAAAGAACCACATGATTCTCTACAGTTAAATATCCAGCCTCGGTAGATTAAGACAGTAACAGATTCACTTGTCTAGCAATGGAAACAGAAAGGGACACACTGATCAGCTGTTATACTACAATACATTTAAGTAGACAACTCTGTTTTGAAAGAAATACACATTTGGACTTTGTTTAAATGGTTTTAAATTAGAATTAAAAAAAAACCCCATAGAGCAAAGTGTAAAACAACCATCTTTTAAAATATTTGCCTTATTTTTAAAAAATAAAACACAAAAGTGCCATTAAGTCAACATTTTACCTTTTTTTGTTGACCATTTAGGTTATCTTCACTGCTCTGCGTATTTTTCCCACTGAGTTCAGCATGGTCCCAATTTAAATTTGATTATTTCATTTAAAGTAAGAAAATCAAGTGGAATGTGCAATGAAAATAAAAGCTTATATTACAAGGGGCTTCAGTTGAAACGCCAAGAAATTCTAAGACAGGAGAAAGAAACCAATTGAATTTAAAGCATGGCTGAGGCTTTAACCACATTTTCTTTTAAAATTTTTGTAGCTTTATCAGGAGAAATAAAATAAAAAGGTTAATGGAGCATTTGGGAGCTCTGGATTCAAGTCAAAACTGGAAATGTTCTAAAATAGGGACAGTGGTGGCTAAGCCTGAGCCTGGATCTATACTTGAAGCTTAGGTGGACATAGTTAAGAGGGATGTGACAATTCTACACCGCTGGGCACCAGAGCTATGCCAACTTAATCGCTGGTGTGGAAGCAGCTGGGCCAATAGCAGAATGCTTTTGTTGCCATAGCTACTGTTACTCAGGAAGGTGGAGCTCCTACAGCAATAATAATAAAAAAAACCCTGCCATCACTGTAGGCTGCAACTACACTACAGGGTATAGCAGCATAACTGGAGCTTAATGATACTATAAACTATAGGAGGGATTTTCCCCCACCATTTGATTGTGCTTGTCCCTGTATGCTGTTTTGGCAGTGTAGCCTCATACCTGTCAGGAAGAGAATTCCCCCAGCACAGGATCCACACTGGGTTATCATAACACCATGCTTTCCCCGTTGCAAGCCCTAGTGCAAGTCTATACTGAGAGTGGGAAAATGGCCGCTGTCAGTTCGATTTAGCAGTCTGCGTAGATGCACTCAATCGATCCGGAAATCACCATAGCAACATCAGCCCCAGAACTGGAATATCAGTAAGCCAACAGGAAGGCATTTTTGGTTGGCTTACCCTCGTATGTGGCGAGCTCTTAGTAAAAGTCGTCAGGAGATATGCGGGGTATTTTACATACCTTGCGTATCTCCTGTCAACTGCCGCCAAAAAGTGCGGCAAGTGTAGACTAGGGCTAAGAGGAATGACATGGGTCACAGTCAGGAGACAGCATGGAGTCACATTGCTCTCTGTGAGGCCCCATGTTGCAGAGTCAGCTATTGGCAGACTTCAAGGAGGCCTGGGGATTGCACCAGCTCCAGTGACAGCTCAGAACTGGGAGAGTGCCAGTGTGGCTTAAAGCCACCATTGCCCACCCCCACATGAGCTGACCAATTAATACATTAACATCTAAAGTTTGGGTCCAATTCCACACTGCTTATGCATCCACAACTCTCCTGGAAGGGAATTGGCTGACTCCCAAAGGCAAAACTCAGACAAAACTCCCTTGGGACAACTCTTCAAATGAGTCAGAGCAGAAGGGCTGAGGATGGGGTGGTGAGGGAGAGGGAGAACAAATCCTGAGCCTCAGCAAGTTGGTTAAGTTCTGGATTGTCATGAAGCTGGCTTGCTGCAGGCTCCTGTTAGCGATGGGGTAGAATAGGAGCCTTCCGCCATTGCTTGGTGCTATGCTAGATCTGAGCCTTGTCAGTTAGTATGGTCTCCCAGCCCTGTGACACCTGCCACATACATGATGCATGGGGGGAGTGAAACCCAGGGGAAGTCTTTAGATCAAGGCTAGATGCCCTTCTGTAAGATAGCCAAGCAAGTTGTGTTTGACTGAAACTTCAGTACAGGAATAAGTAGACTGAATTCTATAGCCTGTATGTTATACTGGAGCTTAAAGATAGATGATCTAATGATTTCTTCCAGCCTTAAAAGCTATGAAAACCCCTGCATGAAGGTCTGCTCCTCTGCGTACATTATAACACTGAGGTAGCATTTGAAAAGCTTGTGGGCCTATTATAGTGGCCCAGGCTTGAGGTCAAAGGGAGTTTTGGCTGAGTAAAGAATTCAGGATTGGGCACATGGACATTTTGCCTGGGCAAGAACTGCAGCATGAGAAAGTATTGGGGACTATTTGTTGGAGAAAATACACCACAATCATTTTAAAAAGAAGTGGCACAGTCACTTAGTAAGACACAGGCCGAGTGGGAGATGAATTTAAGAACATTTAACTGAACTTATAAAAAATAAAAATAGTTGCATAGAGGAATAAGAAAATCTGAAAGCATAGTCCTTTAATTACATACCACACAGGAAAAGTTATCAGCCTGGATGCTGAAAGAAGGGCCGTGAGGAGAAAAAGAAAAAAGTAGCTTAGAATTTGGTAATGGCCTAAGGGAAAAGCCTCACCAGTAATGAAGACACTGACTAGAGATAAAGCTCTGAGCTGTCTCCACATCTGGGACGAGGAAGCAATAGTTCTGCTATCAGCAGCCACTCTTTCATATTTGTGTATGAAGCCAACTTCATTAAATTATTCAACAAAGGTTAAATGCAACGTGTCTTTCCAGGTTTATTATGATTTTTTATGACATAAGCTGAATGGATGGATAATAGAAATAGTGCATGTCCAAACGCCATACTACCTGGCTAACCATAGGCGCTCGGAATTACAAGACCATTTGGTTACTGATTCTGATGCAACACAAATGCATTAAACAAAGTTTTAAACAACTTGAGTTCAATTGAATCTTTTTGGTGGCGAGCTATACTTTGCTGCAACTACTTGCTCTTGGGAACATCATTTAATGATATGTCAATAAAGCATTGGTCTGATCTAGTCCTGCATATGTGAGTTGACTTCAGGGACTACTCATGTGAGAAATGATTTGTAGGATTAAGACCTGTCACATCATGATTATGCCACCAGCTGGGGACTGGACAGAGCACTGCTTTGTAACTTGGTCTGCACAACATGACTTTGCCACCTTCCACAAGATTCCCACATGTAGCTGGAGTGAATGGGTGATGGACAACCAGCTGCGCAAAACTCCCTTTGACTTCAGTGGAAGTCATAGCAGGCTCCCTATTTTGCTATTTCTGTTATTGGCGCAGGTCTTTAACAGCATTATTTTAACTGATATATGTATTTTCATATGATAATTCTGAGTCTCTATACAAATGGGTGGACTTGATAGATATACACATACATAACTATGTATAAAACTACATACAGAACAAATTCACAGCCAGGCAGATCTTTTATGGATTCTGCTTTATGAACATAGCGATGTTGAATATATACATGGCAGCAAACTATGTGTCCACTAAAAGCATTTAGCAATCAGCTAAAAATGCACACCGAATGTTTGTCAGCCATTGAAAGATCCAAACCGAATTGAAAGTGGTAGCTACTGCTTAGGAGGCAGTTCTTCATACACTTGTTATGTGAAGCAATATGCAATAATGATAATGCAATATTATAATGAATCATTGGTAGAAGTTCAGGGGTTCAGGATATTCTTTTTTTCCTCTTATTGACCATTTATGCTTGAACCGATTTTTTGGTCATTTTAGCCATTTCCCTATTTGCAGTGATGTTTCATGGATTTTTAAGGACAAAAGGAACACGTTTCATATAGAACACATCAAAAGGCTTTCACATTTGCTGACACATGAAAATCTTACCTTTTATACATCAGCAATAATCAACAGTATTTTGGTACCAGGAAATCACATTCATATCAATCATTCCAGCGATTAACACGCTTTAATGACTACACTCCACTGCAATCCTTTGAAAAATAAAAATATATTTTGGCTTCATAAGTAGGTTTGTAACAATCTTACTTATTTTCTATAAAGTGATTATGAAGATCTAAGTCACAGACTAAGGGCTAGATTTCTAGAGGTATGTAGATGCTTCAAGGTGCAAATAGACAATGGGACTTTCAGAATAATCTGGGTACCTAATTCACATTGAAATGCTGATTTCAAAGGTATTTAGATATAGTGCACTCAGAATTGCATGGCTTAATTAATTTAGCAGCCTAAAACTCATTTTCTAAAGTGATATAAGCATTCGATTTCATCAACTTTCAATGGGATTTTGGCTCCTGAATGCCTAAACCACCTTTGAAAATGGAGATTTAGGCTTCTAAATTTGGTAAGCATTGCAATGCATGAATATCTGTACAAATCTGATTTTGAAAATCCTACAAGGCACTCATTAACATCTATAAGTGCCTACAAATCTTTGAAAAATCTGGCCAACAGTCTGTTTAAAGTTGACATTTACTACTTACCAGTACTTATCACACAGTGATATCTCAAATACTGCATTTGTTTCCAGTGGAAACTCTGGCATTCCAGAGACCACTGTGCAAACACTGTTGGGAATTGCTGATTAATTTAACGGTGACCCTGTATTACACTCCAGGGGAAAAAATGGAAATATGATACCATTTAAAAACATAACCAGTGCAGCCTGTTCAATAAATAAATAAATAGTAAAGGAACATTAACATAGACACCATATCAAATATATACCAAGCTGCAAGGATTGGGGCAGAGGGAGGGGTTACTTCATATAAATTACAGTAAAGGAAAGAAAGATTAAAACAGTGAAATATGAAAAGTTTGGATGATACTATAGAGCATAAAGGTTTGGTTTTTTGCTTTTGGGGTTTTTTTTAAAAAAATTTTTTAAGGTCAGGGCTATACTCTTGAAAATTCTTTAGATCTGCTATCTATTAAAATAATTGACTTGTTACCTGGTGCACATATGGATCCAGGAATGGATTCCCTATTACACATCATGTAGCCAGTTTAATTATATGGACAAAATTCTTTATCTCATACTTGGTTTCTCGAAAAGCAAACTGAAGCAGTGTTCAAAGTTGGTATCAGTTTTACCTCCAAGTGGTTAGGGTTTATATTTTGACTACATGTAAGGCCTTTCAGAACTACTTTTGCTTGGACCTAGATAATAAAAACTGGTATAAACCAAGACACAGATTGATATGCAAAGGATCCACATGATTGTGAGGGCTTCTGGCAAGCATTTCAGAAGGCACATCTTAAATCTCCTAATTTGGGGAGGAGATAACTGATTTTAGCTTTTATGTCCTCTGCTCCTCCTTTCCTTAAGAAATTTTCATCCCAATAAGCTGTTTCCAAAGCTGATGTGTGAGTGAGCGAACCTTCTCCTCATCTATGCTGTCTCTCCTGCTCTGCATCAATCTGCCATGTTATAAAGTGCATGGGAGCACAGAATAAGAGAGCCAGGAGACGGTGCAAATGAAGATGAAGTCTGCTCAAATAACTACCTTTTAGCTTCAGTTCAAGAAAACACACAGGCATCAGCACTGCAGTGATGGAGGAAAGAGATATATCACAGACCTGTTCCCCAGAGCTACAGTAACTAAGGAGAAGAAACTCCAGGAAGAGGATGGTGCTGAAATAAGGATAATGGAAGGGTGCTCATGGTGCTTCATCTTAATGGCTAAAGATACTTTGGAAAACCACACGGCAAGAGACCAACTAGGCATAACCAGGAGATCTACAATGTTCTGAAACTCAAAAAAAGAGTCCTACAAAAAGTGGAAACTAGTTCAAATCACAAAGGATGAAAATAAACAAACAACAAGTATGTAGGGATAAAATTAGAAAGGGCAAGGCACAGAAGGGGATTAAACTAGCTAGAGGCATAAAGGATAATAAGAACACATTCTAAAAATACATTAGAAGCACAAGGAAGACCCAAAACAGGGCAGGCCTGTTATTCAAATAAAGGGGGAAAACTAGTAAAAGAAAATATGGAAATGGCAGACAAGCCAATTGACTTTGTTTCACCAAAAAGTTTAGTAGCAATTGGATATCTATTTTGAACAGCAGTGAAAATAAAGTAGGATCAGAGACTAAAATAGGGGAAGAACAAGTTAACAATTATTTAGACAAGTCAGATATCTTCAGGTCACCAGAACTTAATGGAAGACTCAAGAAGCTGACTGAGGAGATATCTGAATCATTAGTGATTATCTTCAAAAAGTCCAGGAAGATGCAAGTGACTCCAGAGGAGTGGAAAAGGGCAAATATAGTGACAATCTATAAAAAGGATGATAAAAGACAACCTGAGAAATTAGACTAATCAGTTTAACTTCAGTACATGGAAAGGTAATAGAGCAAATAATTAATGAATTTGTAAACTCCTAAAAGTAATAAGACAAAAAATAACAGTCAGCATGGATTTATCAAGAACTAATCAGGTAGAACTAATCTAATAGCTTTCTTTGACAGGGTAACAAGCCTTGTGGGTGGGGGGAAGTGGTAGATGTGGCATATTCTGACTTTAGTAAGGCTTTTGATATTGTTCATGTGCCCTTCTCATAAACAAACTAGGAAAATACAACCTTGATGGTGCTACTATAAGGTGGGTGCATAACTGATTGCACAACCATTCCCAAGGTGGGCTTATTAGTGATTTACAGGCAAGCTGGAAAGGCATATACAGGGATACATTCTGGATCCAATTCTGTTCAATATCTTCATCAATGATACAGATAATGATAGAGAGAGTACACTTATAAAATTTACAGATGATACTAAACTGGGTGGGGTCACAATTGCTTTGCAGAATAGGATTAAAGTTCAAAATGATCTGGAGAGATGGTGTGAAGTAAATAGGGTGCAATTCAATTATGACAGATGCAAAGTACTCCACTTGGAAAAGAACCATCAGTTGCACACATACAAAATAGGAAGTGACTGCCTAGGAAGAAGTACAGCAAGAATGGTATCTAAGGGTCATAGTGGATCACAAGTTAAATATGAGTCAACAGTGTAACAATGTTGGGGAAAAAAAAGCAAAGATTATTCTGGGTTATATTAGCAAATGTGTTGTAAGCAAGACATAAGAAGTAATTCTTCTGCCCTACTGTGCATTGATTAGGCTGAAACTGGTATTGTGTCCAGTTCTGAGCACCCCGTTTCAGGAAAGATATGGACAATCTAGAGAGAATTCAGAAAAGAGCAACAAAAATTATTAAAACATGAACTATGCAGGAAGACTGAAAAATTGGGTTTGTTTAATCTGGGGAAGAGAAGATTGAGGGGAGATATGATAATCATTTTCAAGTATATAAAAGGAGGAAAGAGAAAAAAAAATGTTCTCGTTAACCTCTGAGGACAGGACAGGAAGCAATGGTCTTAAATTCCATCAATGGTGGTTTAGGTTGGATGTTAGGAAAAACCTCCTAACTGTCAGGTTAGTTAAGCACTGTAATAAATTGCCCAGGGAGGTTGTGCAATTTCTGTCATTAGAGATTTTTAAGAGTAGGTTAGACAAACACCTGTCACGGACAGTCTAGAGCTACTACTTAGTCCTGCTTTAGTCCAGGGGACTGGAATAGAAAACCTACAATTCGATGATCTGGAAAGGTAGCATATATGAAAGAACAACAATGGAATTATAACTAACCACTGTTTCCCCACTTCCATACAAAATAACCAGGAGTTTTAAAATTTATTTCACAATGTTTTTTCTCCCTACCCCACCTTTTTCAAGTGAAATAAAAGGAAAAGAAAGCATGGAAAAGTGAGATCAATTCCCCAGTATATTATTTTTAAATAATATAACATTTCATTTAAAAAAATCATTAAGAATTTTGAAAAATGTTTAATGAAATGTTTAATTCATTTTTCCAAAATAAAATTTGCTGTATTGACCAACTCCAGTGATACATAAATAAGAAAGTCACAGTTGGAAATATCAATTAAAAATCTGCATTTTTGTGAAAAAAACATTCTACATCTTTTGAGCCGGTCTACTTGTGTGCATTCCTGTATTAGAATGATTGATTCTGTCGTACATTGCTACATCATTACACATATGTTTCAGCATGTAGACTGCACAACTATTACAAATTGAGGCTCTGGAGTTTGTCAAACCACCCCAAGAGAGCTGCTCGCTGTTTGTGCTGGGCTCAGGTCTTTTTCTTTCCTTATGCAGGTCTGGCAAAAGCACAGTGCTTTCCTGCTGCAGTGTATGATACATATTTTGCTGAATACCACATGAAAATGCATAATGTATTAATGAGTACCAGTCTGTCATACAAGCAGCCCACGGGGCTCACATGCTGCCTATGGTCAGCCCTGTCTTAAATGTGTACAGAATGCTTATATAATAAGAACAGTTTGAATTGAAGGTAACATGTTTTTTCCTTCATGATACCCAGGTTAAAATGCATCAATCTATTTAGAACACTACTACAGTTTTGGACAAAATAATCAGTGCTTTGCAAGTTTCATAACTGTTTATTCATTATAAATAGTAAATATTTACTGCACTTTTTACATGAAAGACTTTTCTTTTTTTTTTTTTTTACAACACGTGTGTTGTTGGTAGAGGCTGCAACACAAAGGTAATATTTCTTTTGTTCCATCACCTTTTAAGATCAATATGTGAACTAATCTCTGTACTGTAACTAGTCTGACTATCTCACTACTTCATAGTCCTTAATGCTAAAAGGAATGTATTTGTGTCCTACCTCACTCATTGTTCCAAGAATAAAGAGAAATAAATAACACTGCCTTCCATCTTCCTGTTCCTCTTAACATTTCAAAACACAAATTTATTGACATTCTAAAATGTCACAACACAAACTTATGTAAACCTCGGTGCCTATCATTATTTTTTCTATATTGGCTATCGCTGTATAATTTAAAAGTACATGTCAAATACAGGGACATCTCTGTTCATGTCCTGTACATCACTGAAAAAGAATAAAAAAATGTAAACGTAATCATTTCAAATGTATTGTTTCCTGAATATGGTCATGACTAGTCATCCAGATTTTTTTCTGCAGACTACACCACTTCTGCGTTTTATCATAATGAAACATGTACTGCAAAAATAAAAGTACCTGCAAAAATATAGATCTATCTATTACCACTTTGGATGATCCCAAAGTTTATGTGAGGTACACAGTATTGCACATTGTTAAGCAGTTGTGGAAATAAAAAATCACCTCCTTGTTTGTTTTTCTTTCCTTGTTTGTTTCAGAAGGTAACAGGAAAACTTCACACCCACAAATTGCAAAAAAACGATTTCTTCGTGTTATACAATATCTCATTCATTGTAAAACAAAATTGTATGCGACATTTCTTGACAACATGATTACAAAAGAATGTTAAGATGACCATTAACTTGTTCTGGAAGTCTTTTACATCTATCCTAGCTTTCTACAGACCGTGACATTTCTTCTTGATGTCTATTTCCAGTGTGTAAAATCATAATGT